>CM052666.1:3102589-3151772 GCA_028533165.1 Leontopithecus rosalia
CACACCACATACCACTCATGTACACACTCATACAAACACAATCTTATACCACTCCTACATACACCCAGATACACACACACACACACACACACACCCAACACACATCTGCCACATACATACCCATATACACATAAACACACACACACATTCAGAAAACATACCTTAACATGAATGTTCAAAAAAATTCTAGAGTAGCAACAGTTAATACTCAAAAGAAGATGAACTGTTCGATGACAGGAATGCTGAATTTAGTCTTAGTCTGTCTTTGTTATTAAAAGTGAGATTTGTAAAAAGACTGTCTTATAAGATTGTTTCATCTATGCCTGAATCCTCCTCTGTAAGGGCTAAAATAACATCCTCTGTGGTAAAACATAAAATGCTGATTATTTATATTACCACTTATTATGTGCTAGAACCAACTAAATGGAACTCAGTTTATTCCTGTTTGTTTGGAGGTTTATGTTGTGTGAGAAGGGGTCGTGAACAATTATTTCCACTGACTTGCTATGATAACTATGTCATAGACAGCATAAACAAGATATATTGTGTTACCTGATTCCTTGAAGTTTACAAAGACACTGACCATCTTAAAAACTGAGCTGCTAATCAGAATCAGAGAAGCTGCTCCAGGAATAAGAAGTGATGTGATTTGTACTCTTTTGCAGGTTTTAGTTACATTATAAGAATTTGAAACCCTAAATATCTTCTCTGCCATTTTTTTATGGTTTCTTATTTGCTGTAGATATTTTTGAACTTTTGGTTTATTATTTTAAACTTGATTATATTACTTGTTTTATAATCTATGCCTAAAAATCCCAAATATGATATCTGGGCTGACCTATTTCTGCTGTTGTCTGTTGTTTTTGCTGGTAATCACTCATGTTACCTTGTTTCCTTGGGTGTCTAGTTATCTTTGAGTGAATGCTGATCAATGTCTTTGAAAAATAATCTGCTACCTAGAATGAGTAATTCAGTGCACCACAGAATATTCATATTTGCTTTCTGCCAGGCATCCAGTATACTGCTAGGCAGGAACTATCTCAAACCAAGTCTTGAGTTCTAGGCTCACCAAGATTATATATGTCCAGGCTACAAATCTGTACCAGTCTGTAGGTATCTCAGGGATAGGAATTTCTGTTTTAGATTTTTTCCTCATTTCCTTCTTTTCTACTGCTCTGCTTAGCATGGAGGAATTTTTTTAACACTCCTTAAAATTAAGGAGAAGAGAGTGAGTTTAGTCCTTGTTCAGCCCTATAGCTCTTTGAGTTCCAACTTAATTAGGGAGAATATGCCATAAAGCTCTTCAACTTCAGCATGACTTGGGTCTTGACTTTTGTCCCCCTTACTCCACTGAGCCACTAACCCAAGTCTAAGCATGTTGCATGGACTATTGCCTAAGGGCATAAGAAGCCTGTTTATTCCAATATTCTAGCTACCTGTCTGGATACTAACTTTCACCCATATATTTACCTTGAATTTCCTCTTTTTTTTTTTTTGAGCAATTGAAAGTTAATTATTATTTTTTTTTTGAGACAGAGTTTCGCCCTTGTTACCCAGGCTGGAGTGCAATGGCACAATCTCGGCTCACCGCAACCTCCGCCTCCTGGGTTGAGGCAATTCTCCTGCCTCAGCCTCCTAAGCAGCCGGGATTACAGGCACGCGCCACCATGCCCAGCTAATTTTTTGTACTTTTAGTAGAGACGGGGTTTCACCATGTTGACCAAGATGGTCTCAATCTCTTGACCTCGTGATCCACCAGCCTCGGCCTCCCAAAGTGCTGGGATTACAGGCTTGAGCCACCGTGCCCCGCCTGAAAGTTAATTTTTTTTTTTTAAGACAGAGTTTCACTTTTGTTACCCAGCCTGGAGTGCAATGTCACGATCTCCGCTTACGGCAACCTCCGCCTCTTGGGTTCAGGCAATTCTCCTGCCTCAGCCTCCCTAGTAACTGGGATTACAGGCACATGCCACCATGCCCAGCTAATTTTTTGTATTTTTAGTAGAGACGGGGTTTCACCATTTTGACCAGGATGGTCTCGATCTGTTGACCTCATGATCCACCTGCCTAGGCCTCCCAAAGTGCTGGGATTACAGGCTTGAGCCACCGCGCCCGGCCGAAAGTTAATTTTTAAATAAAATTTTTAACAAGCAATTTTTATTGCTTTTAACAGGAAAGTAGATCTGAATAACCTAGACCACAATCACTAGAAAGATTCTAAAAGGGCATTTGCAATTTGGAAGTTACATGGGATTCATTGCTACTTAAATGAATCTAAACTGCATGTCTCCTGCAATTTTCTTAATCTTATCAAAGAGATTTTTGGTGTACTGCACACAAGTTCACATTAGTATTATATCTAAACTCTTAGTGATACTAATTATCAATCTTTTATGGATAGATTAGAAAACCCAAAAAATAAGTTTGGAAAAGCTCATGTATTTGCTACATTTTACACACTATGTCTTTATGATGAATATTCAGGTCTATTGACAGAGACTGTCCACATCATTTTCCAGTAAGAGATTTTCGAAGGCACAATATGGATACTTTGCAAAATGGCCTGTTTCAGAGCAACTTATCTCCTCAAGGCTTTTGCCAGATTTTATCTTAAGTTCCAGATTTTATCTTAAGTTCCATTTTTTTCATATAATCATGTGATCCACTTTGATTGGGTTTGCTAGTAATGCATTGAAATGGCAGACACTATAATTTTACCTTACAAGGAAAAATCTATGGAGTTGGATGATATCTTTAAAAATGAGCTAATTTTGATTACTTGCTAACTTTCCCAGTTCTTATGTCAGAAACAATAGTCCTTGAATAAAGAAAATGTCAAAGAATAAAAACAAGCCAGCATATTTAAATTATAGAATCAGTTTTTAAAAATAAGATTGGACTGGACTGCAGTTTTATAACTGAATCACATTTTAATTCTATCTTGCATGGGGTCACTGCACACATGATTTGAGTTCTCCTTAGAGTTTCCCCATCTCTTCCTAGGAGGCTGAAGAATTTATGGAGACAAAATAGGCAAGGACATTTCTTGCAAAATATGCAATGCAGTTCATCCAGAATGACATCTTAGAGGTTTTTTTGTCCTCCCTGGTCTCATATAAGTCATGCTGATGCGGTAAAATATTTGTAAAATGCATAACCAAAGTGTTGTGTTATAAAAATAAAATTAAGTACTTCCAGTCAAAGTCCTAATGAGACCAGTTTCAGCTTCATATCCACCATGACTAATGAAAATGCTTCTCTTGAGAAAGTATGAGATTTTAATTTTATTAGTCCTGATACTAAAATAATACCCTCATGTACATGTACTCATCCCTTCTTTAAGGTACCTCTGTGATTATTATTTGGTAGCCCAGGACTGAGCATTTGAAAATACAGTGTTTTTCATACAGTAAACCATTCAGTTCTTCAGTTTATCTCAGTTCTAGTTTCTAACTGTGGAAGTCACAAAAAGATAGATTCCATCAATATTTCATATTAAAGAACAAGGAACTGGATTTCTTTTGATTTACCTTCTACTGCGGAGCATTCCCAGAAAGCCGTGCTTTTACAGAGCACATTAGGATCATAAATGTGTTAATGCATAAAACATCCCATTATTCTTGCTATCTCCTCCAGAGAAGGAAACAGTGATAGAGAGAGATTAATGGATGAACCAAAAGCCATCCAGGAAATTAGTAGCAGGCAGGTCTGGGATTAAACTTCTGAATTCCTGCCACCCACTGTTAAGTGGAAGTCAATAGTCCACACAGCCTCCCCAGATTCCATTTATAGTGTTGTGGAAGGGGGGAAGGGAGGGCAGTGCTAGGTAGCCTGACAGCTAGGTATGCAAATTATCAGCTAAGACACAATTGTGAAAACAATCATGGAGCCTGTTTACATTCCAAATCACTTAGAGGTTTCCTGCTGTGTCAAAGATGTCATCCCAACAAAGGAATCTGAAGCTGAAACTTGGAAAAATGCCGTGGTTACTTAAACTGCAAATCCTCCAACTGTATAACCATATCCGTGTAGAATGAGTCCATGAATACCCTGAGAGTCATGTTAAAGTCATAAACAGAGTATAGCATGGGGAAATGAGGGCCCAGGATTACCTCGATGGCTTCTCCATTGACTTATTTATACGATGGCGACTGATAACTCACAATGGGCTCGTATCAGTTTTTCGATACTTGGGCCAGGTTCATTACACAGGGAGTTATTTATGAAAAGAGAAGAGTGAAGAGACAAGGAAGAGGTTAGTAGGTCTGCCATTTTCCAGAGGAAGTACCTCGAGCAAGTTACTTACCTTTTCGTAACTGTGTTTTTACCATCTGTATCTGGAATCCGAATAATTTCAGCCTTATATAATATGTTTGGTTATTGTGAAGATAAAATGTGATAGCAGGCCAGGTCCTGTGACTCAGGCCTGTAATCCTAACACTTTGGGAGGCCGAAATGGGATAATCCCTTGAAGCCAGGAGTTTGAGACCAGCCTAGGCAACATAGAGAGACCCTGTGTCTCTACAAAAAAAAGAAAAAAAAAAAAAGAAAAACTTAGTCGGGAGTAGTGGCACATGCCTGTAGTTCCAGCTACTTGCGAGGCTCAGATGGGAGAATAACTGAGTCCAGGAGTTCAAGGCTGCAGTGAGATATAATGGCACCACTGCATTTCAGCCTGGGTGACACAGTGAGACACTGTCTCTAAAAAATAAAGAAGTAAAGAAGTAAACAAACAATAAAGAGATAGCAGATGTATTTGTTTATGAAACTAAAAGTTGTAAGTCTATTAAAAAATATAAATTGTTGGTTATAAGAGCATATAGAATAATTCTTCAACATTACAACCTCTTAAAGCAGCTGTGTATTTGTATATCTATTATAAATTGAATGTTTTGTTGAGTTTTTGGTTTCCTGCTTTTAGAGCAGCAGTATCATTGGTGGCAGGAACACAGACTGTGCAGCCAGAAAGACATGAAGTCAAATCCCAGCTCTGCTACTTACTTGCTGTGTGCCCTTCTGAGACCTGATTTCCTTACTTGCAAAACAGGAATGCTCATACCTAACCTAAAGGGTGCTCTAAGAAAAGTGGCAGTGTATATCCAAATTTGGGCCATGCAAATCATTGATACTTAAAATATCAACTACAATTATTATCAAAAGGAGTTATATAGAAATGCATTTACCCTGTACATAGTAGCATGTCAGTGTAAGCGGTGCCTTAGATTATTGTCTAGCTCAGAGTTCTGTATTCTGGTTTTGATGGTTGCATTCACTAGCCACTGGTCCACCACACTAGAGACAGGAATGGAAATCACCTGCAGTGGGAAGTGGGAGTCTTACCCTGGGGTACATCTGAGAAGGCAGAATTGTGGATACAGGCCTGGAGACATAGTGAGTACACCCAAACCTGAACCCTTTGAGAAATGAGCTTATGACAATACAGAAACTGAAGAACTTCCAATCTGAAGTTGTTTCTCATTAATTCACCAAATATATTTTAAGTTCTTATAATATACTGTGCCAGATAGAGAAAGAATTTTTAAAAGAAGTGGCATAGGTTTTTAAAGTATAAGGCATACCATTTGTCCTCTAAACACTCATAATAAAGTTGGTTCAATGAGACTACTGCTTACAAAACAGCTTAGTTCGAGCCTCCTGCTAACCTTGTGAGACCAGGCAAACCACTGGATTGCTCTTTCTCTGCGGGTCAAATGAAGAGCTCAGAAAGTCATAGTTATGCTGCATTGCAGTACATGTTAATGTTCCTCCTGGTCATCAGACCTAAGACTAGCTCCCCACCATCTACGGAAACATAGAACATATGTAAGATTTCTACTTTAGGTTAATGATTAGTCAAATTAAGAGATGCTGAGAAGAGCAAATATCATTCCAAATAGAGTTAAAGCACACAGACATGCACACGCACACACACACACACACACACACACACACACACACTTTCAGCTGTTTCCTTAATGTGACCCAACACACACTGGAACACTGGGGCTCAGTCCCTGTAATCAAGTGCTTTCTCTCCACTCACACAAACCAGGCAAATCCACTAATTCAATGAATCAAATGCCTGGCCTTCAAAAACGTGACTCTCCATGTTAGTTATTTTCCGTATTGATAGTTGAAACTGTCCTACAACTTCAGAGCCATAGCTACTTTTTTCCACCTGTCTGCTAAAATGCTCTCAATTTTCTTCCCTAGCTCTTCTTGGCATTGAATTGCTTACCCTTATCAAATGCAAAAAAATAAAGTTTGAAAAGACCAGAGCATTTGGGGAAGTATGATTATTTGCTAAGCCTTACATTTTAAAGTGATTAGCCAAGGTTTGAGAAATTTCTCAGAGTGACTGTAGTATGGAACCAAATAAAAAACCACAGAGATATTTGTAGTTTAAATGTTCTTTAAGTAACTGCATTATTACCACAGCACCTCCGAGGCTTCCCCTTTTTGCAGATTGCACATTGTCACCACTTCCTAAATAGCTGGCCTTATTAAAACACTACAGGGTTTGGTAAAAATATCTTATGCTTTGAATAATTTAATAACTGTGGAAGGGGAAGATCTGGTTTTGTTACTACAAAATCCTATCTTTGGGTTTACCATCCGAAAGAAAGAATTCAATTTAAAACATGTGTTTGGAGTGTGTACTATTTTCTGGATGCCATGCTTGACAGAGAGGGAAATGGAGAAAAGCTTATAAATGAGATGGTGGAGATCACCAGCACTCTCAAAATGATATAATGAGAGTTTCAGCAATTGGGTTTCTCAAAGGGTCAGAAGAAGGGAAATCACTGAATGCTAGTCTTCTCACCAAGCCTTTGTTCACTGTTGTTGCTTTTAGTTATTGGCTGTACCCTCAACTGTTCTAATGAAACCAAGTCATCACGATGTACAGTGGGAAAATGCTTTCCATCAGCTCAGTTGCATTCTTGTGGTGTCATCTTGATATTTATTGGTTTCCCACCAAGAAATCAAAGGTGGTCAGAATGCCCAGCTATGTCCCTGCTGGATCTTGATTTAGCAGCAATGGCTGTTGAAGGCTGGAGACCCACTGATGTAGGAAGAAATGCTGGTCCTTTCCCTGCCAGCTCTGTGCCCAAGTTAATGATTCCATCATGTGCGTTTGTTTCCTAGGAGAAAATATTCCTTTTGGAAGGAGAAGGAGGATGAGTACACTGACTTCATGGCAGTGTTTTGCAATAGGCTGTTTTTTCCCCTTGCTGCTGATTCCTGACCTCAGCAGATAAATAGAAATGAGACTCAAGCAAGTTAAAAACAATTTTCAGCTCTTCTCCCAGAGGCGTAAGCTATATAACAGGAGACCCAAACAGAACACTTCTGCCGGAGTCCTGGCCGTGGTCTCGGTTCCACAATATGCTAGTTAAAATTCTTATCATCGCTCGATGACAGTCAGTCCCTGGGAATTCTGGAGTGGTTGCAAGTCCACCATTTCCTGCAATTCATCAAAACCTGGTCTCTAAATGGTTATGACTTTCTTCAGAAATATCACCATACATCACAGTCATGGGAGTCCCCTGTGTTCCTCTTCCCTACTATGGCTGGGTCACCTTTCAGAGTGCTTATTTTTACCAGAGGAAAATGTAGGATGGAGTGACCTCTGATGAGACATGTCTAATCTAAGAAGAATGGTTGTTCATGATGTAAATTGCAGATAAATTGAATGAGCTTATCTCCCAGAAGGGCTAGAGTAAGACAAAACAAAACAAAACAACCCTCCTCCCCAAATGTGGTGTATATTCAAACACTCTCTGGTTTAAGAGGGCATAAAACAAGAATGCCTAGATTGGATGAAAATAGGAAAAAGATTAAGGGCAAGTAGAGCATTCTCAGAGTGATGTGGAGAAAAGAACACTGGACTCAGGAAATCTGAACATCAGGGTTCTTGTTCCAAGTTGCTGAGTAACTTCTCTCTGGTCTGTTTCCTCAGCTCCATAGCCTTCCAGTACTAACATTCTGTGCTTCGAATCAATCAATCACTGTAAAATCTGCGCAGAAGGCTCCATCATCTCTTTCCTCTAAGGCAAGAGAAGGAAATAGGACAAAAGCAGATGCTAGGCTGAACAGATGGCTTCTTCCCATCAGCACAGCCATTGCCCGCACCCTAACCGCCATCCTGCCATCTTGTTCAGGACCTATATGGGCTTCATTGAAAACTCAAAAGCAATTCAAATTCTTACTTGTCCAAAAAAAGCTCAGAGCCTTCTCTCTTTAGTTCCAAGCAGAGAACAATCTATAGCCCTTTCATCCTTTTATCTTTTTATTTCACACTTCTTGGACACCTGCCATATTTTCTTCCTTCATTTTGGTATGAAGTTAGAGGTCAAATTCAAGACCTGTTAGAAAAGCATTCCAGATCTCACAAGTAATGATCAGTGCATTTAGCCCAAATCAGGGAATCTATTGCTTTTACTCCATTAACTCTCATTTCTGCCCGCTGGACACAGAACCTTACAGGAAATACTAGAAGCTTGGATTGTGCCACAAGGAGGTTGTCATCTAGTTGAAGAGACTAAAGCACAGAAAATAAGGTCTTCCTTATAAGTGACACATGAATCTGAAATGCCAGCTGAGAAAAGCAAAAGCAATTAGGAAGTGAGAGAATTATAGTTCTGTTTATGTTTGTGTTCCTAAGTCCATGGAATTGGAAGTGGCCTCAGAGACCATCTAGCAATCTCTTTTATTTTAAGTAATTCTTTAACAATAGGTTCTTATTTGTATGCAAATTTATAATATTATAATATTTTCTTATTTCTTATAATATTTCTTATAATATTTTCTTATTTGTATGCAAATTTATAATATTTTCAAATGTTTCAAGTTTAGAATAAGACTTCTAGTTCACACCTAGAAGTCAAGTTGAGTGATTATGTACTTAACCATAACATTTAGAATGGAAGTACAGCTCGACACACAATAATAGATATGGAAACTTGTTTTCTGCTAACTACAGAAAATATTAGGCTAAAGAAAGAAATGATACTCCTTATGAAAATCGGTGTACTATATATGAAAATTAGATCTCTTCAGCTGCTTCTGGTTTACATTCTAATTGTCTATGTTTTTTAAAGCTGCCTTATTTCCTATGTCTTTAGTTATCCCTCATTTCTTACTTATACAAATGGCACATCTTCTGATTAATCATTTTATAGCAGCATTCAAAATTCCAGTGTCATGAAGAGGAACGTTTACATTTTACTTTATTATTTATGGAATAGAGCTTTTCCCTGCTTGACCTTTTTGTGTTCACAAGTAATGCTACCCAAACCATAACTCACATATCAAGTCCACCATGCCTGGCCCCTCAGGATCTCCTTCACTCTGAGTGGAAAATCCCTGGCCATACACAGACCTTTGCTGTTGTAATTTACTGGCTGATAAATTAGAAAGCCAAAGCTATGACTTGTTTAGTCCTGAGTTAAGGAAAAGGAAGTTGCCCTTGATTAAACCGGTTCTAAAAAAAAAAGAATGGATCTAATCTATATTGCAGTGGGTCATTAAATCCACCTGAAGGATTCATCCACCACGAGGCATGTTTCAGGAAATCACATCACATGCCATAGCAACACTCGAGTTGGGATTTGGATGGCAGTCATTTTAATAAGGCAAGTTATGAAAGAATAAAACTGTATGGGGGTATCTTCATCCATTTAAAACTTCAACTGAATACCACAAAGGGATGTACTGTACTGGCTGTCAGAGATCCAGAGATGAATAAAATACTCATTGACCTCAAGGACCTCACAGTCTAGGGCATTCTTTATTGGAAGATAGGCATATACTTATGCTTATCCTATCAGAAACCAGTTCGTAATTTTTAGCTTCCACAAATAAGAGAGAACATGCAAAGTTTGTCTTTCTGTGCAAGGTGAAGTCTCCTTGGTTCTTGGTTGAATGGAAACTAAAATACTGTAAATTAATTGAGGCCAGTTAGTCAGGAACAAAAGCTACTGACAACAAAACATATCACTTTCCTTTTCTTTTCATGACCCCAGGTGAAACTTAAAAACAATCATTTCTTTTCCTACCTATACAAAACGCATTTCTATTTCACTCATGATTGCGTAAAATCTTGTTTGCAAAGATGAACCATGTATGTCAAAGCCTGAATCTTTTAATTTCCTTCTCGATTTTTGCTGAACCCTGTGGGGATGGTTGCTGGTTATTAGTCTTGCAGCAGCTTTTCCGTTTCTTTATTTGGGCCATAAGCATATAAATGGCTCCTCCTACATATTCACCAAGCGATCTCTACCAGCTGCTTAAGGGTAATATCCTGAAGAAAGCCCTACATTCAGAATTGAGAGGCTACAATTCCAGTCCCCTGTTGCTGACTAGCTTTGGGACCTTTCAACCAACCACTTTACTTACTCATAGACTAATGGATTACATTAGGCAATCCTTTTATTCTCTTTGCATCCTATGAGTTCCATATTTGTACATTTGAAAAACAATTATATTTTTAGGGCAAAGTATAAACAGTCCATCCTCCACGGTAGTATTTAAGTGTTGACAAATAGAAAAGGGAATTTTAATCTCCCTTCATATAGGAAATAGACATGTAATTAGGTTTACTACCTTTGTCTAACTTTTCAGAACCACCCTCCATTTTTATAAGTACTCTTACTGACCAGAGAGCCCTGAGTTGCTCCTCTCTGTCACTCTTCACTCCATAACCCCTCCTGCTGACCGCTTTCTCTTGACTTCTATAATATTCCAGGATCAGCTCCAAAACCACTGTCCCCAGGAAGCCTTCCTAAATTCTCTCAGTCAGAAAAAAAGAAATCTCCCTCCTTTGCATTTTTCATCCATTGTGCTAACTTCTGGTATCATTTAACTCTTTCTACTGTGTTGGATAATGGGGATGGATATTTTCCAATGTTCCTGAGCTTCCTGGCAGGAAAACCCTGAGAAACCATGAAATCCCATTCCCTGGGCTATTGCTAATGTTCTACTTGGACACCAAGAAAATGTGCAGCGACTTTCTCTGGTGGTGGTACTATTCAAGGCTATTGTATTCAGAGCCATTAACAAGCTCACCTTCTGCATTTTGTTTGGGTCTTAGTCACTTAGAACCCTGTACCCAGATGTGACTTGGGCCCCAAAGATGGACCAAATGCCCAGAAGAGATTGTCGTGTAAGAGTTAGAATTCTGACTTGATGTCTCCAGAAAGGGTACTTTTCAGCCCTATTTTTTTGTTTGTTCTTTTTTTTTTTTTTTTTTTTGAGACGGAGTTTCGCTCCTGTTACCCAGCCTGGAGTGCAATGGCGAGATCTCGGCTCACCGCTACTTCCGCCTCCTGGGTTCAGGCAATTCTCCTGCCTCAGCCTCCCGAGTAGCTGGGATTACAGGCACGCACCACCATGCCCAGCTAATTTTTTGTATTTTTAGTAGAGACGGGGTTTCACCATGTTGACCAGGATGGTCTGGATCTCTTGACCTCGTGATCCACCCGCCTTGGCCTCCCAAAGTGCTGGGATTGCAGGCTTGAGCCACCCCGCCCAGCCCTCTTTGTTTGTTTCTAAGTCATTGTTTCCCTTTTTCCTCCCCTCCCTCTTTCTTTCCTTTCCTGTTTCCTTCATTTATTTCTTTCTCTTTTTTTCTTTTACACAAAGTAAACACAATCACGGTTCTACTGCTTCATTCTGGATCCTGCTCCATGTGAAGAGGAAGTCAGATCCTGTAAGTAGCTACGGTTTGGGCTCCAACTGGTTTAAAGATTTGCTGAGGCTGATAGTTCATCTTCCAAATCATCATGGAATGTGCTACACAACAGTAAAAGCGACAGGCACAGGACTGGGCAGCCAGGAACACTCCAACTTTCTGCATTTTCAATTATTTAGGCCAAAATGAATCACTTGCTTTCTTTTCTTTTTTCTTTTGGAAACAGTTTTACTTCCCATTTCCTCACTGGACACATAATTTTGATTTATCAACCCAACAGTCCTGAGTAAAAGGAAGTTTTAACCAAAGCTGATGCCTTTGCCTTGAGTTGTTTTTCTCTTTTCCCAGCAATATCTTCAGAAAACACTTTGGACTTCTTAAACATGCAGATCACCTTGTGACTCGCAGGCCTCATGAACAAACCTCATGACTCCCCAAGGCTTCTGAGTCCTTCTCATTCAAAGGCTTCATCTTATAAATTCCACTGGAACTTTCTTCAACAGCAGTGCACTTTCAACTGGGATAAATCTGTCTTCCAATATTATGTCTTGTAAATCTCACTTTGCAGGGGTACTTACAATCCAGCTACTGCATGCTTTCTTTATTGACCAGAAATGAATAAATCAGTTTTCCATTTCTCTCCATTATCCATTGCTGATATTTTGATGTGGGGGCTGTTCAGAAGCTTGTGATCATAGTACATGATTATAAAAACATTTCTTGACCTGAAAATTTTTAGGACACAGACAGTGTAATTTACATCTCTTTTTGCTAGACTCTTAAA
Organism: Leontopithecus rosalia; assembly: GCA_028533165.1. NCBI lineage: Eukaryota > Metazoa > Chordata > Mammalia > Primates > Cebidae > Leontopithecus > Leontopithecus rosalia. The sequence continues at coordinate 3,115,063 of CM052666.1, forward strand.
AATGAAGCTCTCTATGTTGGAATGGATAGATGGGAAGTTTGACTTGATGGCCCAAAAACATCACACGCATTTTCCTATGCCCAAATGTTGCAATGGATTTTGATTGTAAATAACATTTATTGGATGCTTATTACGTTTGTATGCTTCAACTCAACGCTCATAATAATCTTTTATGGTAAGCATCATAATTGTCTTCATTTTACAGATGAGGAAACTGAGGCATAGAAAGTGAAATAACTTGCTAAAGGTTACATGATCTGTAAGTGGCAGAGGCTGGTTATAAACCCAGGAAGTCTGGCTCCAGCATCCCTGCTTTTAACCACTATGATAAGCTGTCTCTCTAGTTTTAGTGTTCGACTGGCAATCTCAATTCTATATTTTTGGACAATTATTTTTGCAATTACATAATGCTTTTAGCTTTCTAGACCATTATCTCATTTTTGCCTTAACAGCTATGTGGCAATATTCTATTACATAGACTATAATATCTCCATTTTATAGATAAGGAAACTGAGGCTGGGAGTTTAGTGACTTGTTCAAACAAAGACTAAATGGAAAACTTGGTTTCTGAGCCCCAGTCTTCTGACTCCCAGACTTCTTTGGGAACTCAAGTATTTCTTAGCTACTTTGCATATAGATGAGGATAGGCACTATCGTTGGGGCTCAATATCCTCATCTATATGCAAAGTAGCTAAGCAATCCTTCAGTTCCAAAAGAACTGGTCTCTGTACTACTCTTATTTATTGAACACCTTCTCCAGGCTGTAAACTCTATAGTAACAAGGGCAGGACCTGACTCATTACCTCCTGTGACCCGCCTTCACCTAGCACAGAGTAGATGCTCAGTTAGCATTTATTACAAATGTAAATGTGCCAGGTACAGTGCTAAGTACTGAGGTGCAAAGATGAATACCGGCTAGCTCTTATATTGCAGGTGAGGCACTCAAGAGGCCCCTTGCAGTTATGTGGGTCCTGCAAGCCCCACAGTCATTATGTGGACAATGGCTCCCATTGTGTTGAAGTCACCAAGAGATAATTGACCATGACGTGAGTGATGTGTCCCAAGCTGAATGGCGTCAGGGTCAATTACTTTATTTTAGAGGCTGCAGCAAAGAGGCCCATTTGCAATGTGGTCTTCACATCATTAAAACAACATTTAGAAATTTCATTTTAATCTAAATGATGGGTTTCCAGTCCTGTGTAGCTATCAAAGTACAATAACCTGTGTGCTAAACACAACTCCCCAGCTTTCAACACAATATGGAGAACCCCAAGGAATATAGATGTGATTGATAGAAACGCCATGTCTGAACTTAACCCACTCCCAGGAAAAACTTGACCAGCATTTCATCTCCAAACTGACAACCTTAAATCAAGTGGTTTTTTTTTTCTCAATACCTCCAAGAGATGAAAGAGTGATTTTTTAATTTTTTTTGAGATGGAGTCTCGCTCTGTTGCCCAGGCTGGAGTGCAGTGGCATGATCTTGGCTCACTCCAACCTCTGCCTCCCAGGTTCAAGCAAGTCTCCTGCCTCAGCCTCTTGAGTAGCTGAGATTACAGGCATGCACTACCACAACCAGCTAATTTTTGTACTTTTAGTAGAGATGGGATTTCACCATGTTGGTCAGCAGGTCTGTAACGCCTGACCTTGTGATCCACCTGCCTCAGCCTCCCAAAGTGCTGGGACTATAGGCATGAGCCACTGCGCCTGGCCAAAAAACTGATTTTTACAGCACTGGCATTCAGGTTTGAAGCTTAGCTTGTTTAGGAGTGCTAGATAAAATACAGGAGACCCAGTTAAATTGGAATCTCAAACAACAAATTATTTTCCATGTAAGTGTATACCATGCAATATTTGGGGTACACTTGCACTTTTAAAATCTGAAGTTCAAAGTTACCTGAGTATCCTATATTTTTATTTGCTAAGTATGGTAACCTTATGATTATTACAAAAATTAATAGAAGCAAATTAAAATTTTCTTTATGTGATTGACCTTCCCTATATGGAATTGAGTAAGATGTGGAAGTCAAAGAAGAATGGAAGATTAGGTCTATCTTTTAAGTCTGTCTTTTCTTTTTCTTTCTTTTCCTTTTTTTTTTCTTTTTTTTTGAGAAGCTGAATTGAAGAATTCAAAAGGCATTTTTCAGGTTTAGGAACATCAATTAATATTCACCCATCTGTTTCTCTGTACTTCCTGCTTTTCCTCTTATGCAAATAAGACTGACAATTAGTCTGGAGGCTGGTAGGCCATTAAAGAATCCTCTGTTTAAATATGTTTGCAATGCATAGGCTTTTTTTTTTCTTTTCTTAGGAAAGATCCTTAAGAAACTGACTCTAAAATACGAAAATAAGATCTTTAGTTAAATCAGAGTTGATCTCTGCATCCACGGCAAAGATGATAAAATGTTCTGGGGCAGGACACATTTAAGGTAACACCTTGGTGAACCTCCAAATCAAAGGAGTGAAAAGGATAGCTTGAAGGGAGAGGCAGACATGGAATCAAGGACTACACATTAAAAATATGCCTCAATATCATGGTTAAATTACTGACTAATGTTATTCAATAATGCATGTTAACTAATTAAGAGTGAATAAGCTTGTTGACCTCTCGCTGTATAACTTCCGTATCAGGTCCCTTGATATCTGTAACCTATGAGGTTTATAGGCATGCCATTATTATTATTCAATTATATTTCTAGGTGTCTTGGGGAGACATGAGAATGATAATTAGATATAAAACATGGCCATTCCAGTGTTACTATAAAATAGAGAGCATCTCTGTTTAATTTTGTCAGCTAACATTTTCATATAATACGTATTTCAACATTAATGAGAGTTTATACTCTGATATGATTTGCTGCATTATTAGCATCCATGTATCACCTACTGCAATTTTTTTTGTTGTTGTTGATCTTCCTCATTTTTAAATTTTTAATATTTTAGAGACAGGATCTTACTCTGGCACTCAGGTTGGAATTCAGTGGCACAATCGTAGCTCACTCCATCCTCAAACTACTGGGCTCAAGCAATCCTTCCAACTCAGCCTCCTGAGTAGCTGGGACTACAGGCATGTACCACCATGCCTGGAAAATCTATTTTTATTTTTAATTTTTTTAGAGCTAGGGTCTCACTATATTGCTCAGGCTGGTCTCAAAATGCTGGTCTCAAAATACTCAGGCTGATCTCCCAAAATGTTGGGAGGTGTGAGCCACCAAGTCAGCCTGATTTTAGTAATTTTTGAATCCTCAGACTTAGCATACTACCTGACATGTTGTAGATAAATGAATAAGTATTTTCTGAATTCAACCAAATGATTTAGTAAGGCAAATCAACTATATAAATGCATCTATTTGGATTTTCAAATATTTTAATCTGTTAAACAAAAGTAACTTCACCTATAAGTAGCACCTTTTTCTGTGGCTCTTACTCTCACCCAATTTCTTCCACCTCCTGCCTTCCATTTTAAGCGCCAATATATCTGAATTAGTTCAAGATTTTTTTTAAAGGGAAGAAAATAACAAACAAACAGCCAACCAATACTTCATTGAAGTCTGTGAAATGCTATGCAAATGCTGAAGAATGATTTACTTCCAATTATGTGGTCACTTTCAAAATAGGTGTAATGTGATACTGAGAAAAATATATGTTCCGTGGACCTGGGGTGAAGAATTCTATAGATATTCACTGAATTTACTTGTTGCAGGTCTGAGATCAAATCATAAATGTCCCCGTTAATTTTCTATCTCATTGATCCGTCGAATATTAACAATGTGGTGTCAAAGTCTCCCGCTATTATTGTGTGGGAGTCCAAGTCTTTTTATAAGTCATTGAGAACTTGTCTTATGTATCTGGGTGCTCCTGTATTGGGTGCATATATATTTATGGTCATTGACTCCTATTGTTGCATTGATCCTTTTACCATTATGTAATGTCTGTCTTTGTTTCTTTTAGTCTGTTACTATTAAAGTCTATTTTTTCAGTGACGAAAGTAACAACTCCTGTTTTTTTTTTTTCTTTGCTCTCCATTTGATTGGTAAGTCTTCCACCAAAGCTTTGTTTTGAGTCTTTGTGTGTCCTTGCTTATGAGATGGATCTGGATACAGTGTACCAATGGGTTTTGACTTTTTATTCAATTTTCCTTTCTGTGTCTTTGATTGGGGCATTTAATCCACTTAAATTCAGGATTAATATTGATATTTGTGAGTTTAATATTGTCATTTAATGCTAGCTGGCTATTTTGCCCATTAGTTGATACAGATTCTTCATTATGGAGATACTCTTTACCTTTTGGTAAGTTGTGGGGATGACTGATAGTGGTTGTTCCTTTCTGTGTGTAGTGCTTCTTTCTGAAGCTCTTGTAAAGCAGGCCCGGTGGTGATGAAATCTCTGAGTGCTTGCTTGTTCGTGAAAAATTTTATTTTTCCTTCATTTATAAAGCTCAGTTTGGCTGGATATGAGATTCTGGGTTGAAAATTCTTTTCTTTGAGGATATCGAATATTGATCCCCAGTCTCTTCTAGTTTATAGGGTTTTTGCTGAGAGATCTGCTGTGAGTCTGATAGGCTTCCCTTTACGGGTAACCTGACCCTTCTCTCTAGCTGCCCTTAGAATTTTCTCCTTTATTGCAACCCTGGAGAATCTAATGATTATGTGTCTCGGAGTTGCTCTACTTGAAGAATATCTTTGTGGTGTTCTCTGTATTACCTGGAGTTGAATATTGTCCTGCCTTCTTTTAAGTCTTTCTTTTCAAGGACACAGACATATTGCCCCAGATATTGTCCCTGTCATTCTTGAGTACACCATAGTGAAAGGTCATTTATGGTATTTAAGCATAGGAGTTAAGAGGTAGGCCCTGGAGACATACTGCTGGGATTGAAATACAGCCTCCATCAGTTACTAGCTGTGTGGTCTGAAGCCTCAATTTCCGTATGTGTAAAATGGACATATAAATAGCACCTATCTCACAGGATTTTATGAGGATTTAAAGAGTTACTGTAGTGGCATTAGTAAGCACTCAGTAAATGTTTATTTCACTCCCACCACCACATCATCATCATCATCATCATTCTCATTCCCACAGACAAATTATTTTTTAACTAACTGTTCAATTGGCTTCAACTTTTCCTTTAGATGTCTCTGTGTTTCCTCATTTTAAACATCTAATTGGTAAGGAATTGTTGATTATTCAGCTGATGGTTAGTTACAGAAGTTCAACCTGAAAGTCCTCACAAAAGTAGGTGATTATATCGGGTCTACATTGTGCTAAAACAACCAAGTAAAAAATGAAAAGTGCACTGACAAATTCAGTAGAGATAGCTGTTGGGAACACCTTTAATCTCCCAAAAGATGTTTTGGCTAATATTTAGTCTTTAGTGAAACAGGTTTCTGAAGCCAGACACAGCCCCCAAGTAACTCAAGCATCTGTACATTACTAAGAAGGGCTAATATATGGCTGGCCTATTTGTTCATGCCTTTAAACTCACACCTTCTGTTCAAATAAGCAGAGTCCAGTAGTAATTCTCACCGGAAGACTGCAAAAGTGTGGGAAGGAATATCACTTTAAGGGGCTCCATTTATGATATAAGAAGCCATTGTAACATGTTGTTAATTTTATGCACATGGCGGACTGCTGAAAAGCAAGGAGCACTTGTGGGGAGCTGGAAAAAGATCTCCCGAGATCACTCTACTAGGTGATTGAGTGTCCACGCCTGGTGCTTTTCAGCAGTCAGGACTAGTTTGATATGCGAGCTACATGCTACAACACTACTTTAACCTTTTGAATCAACTTGGTAGCTCCAACTTTCTCATAATTCTTTAGTGTACCTTATAAACCAGTTTTAAGATGCCAGAAGACCTTTATCCAATAAGGCTATATTGATACATAATGCAATATTTTTCAACTGCCTCGTGTACTCTTTTAGGGTTTCAACATCTTAGTTTTTTTAAAAAAATAAAATGAAGCCCAGAAACATTTTACCATTCAGATTACACAACTCTGATATCTTGTGGCTAGGATGAATGATATTTTGATTACTTTATAAAATGTCTTAAAACTGCTTTCTAATCATTCTTTTAGATCAGCCTCACAACCGCACACGAACCTGATTAGTATGTCTCTAGACTACCACGGTGATGAATTTAGGGAATACAAACTTTTATGCAAATGTTGTTAATGGACTAGCAGGTACGATAACAAGAATGATGTTTACACAGTCTTTGCAGATAAGGCTGACTGAGGAATCACTCATACGTTGCATCATTAACTCTGTTAGAAATTAGGGAGTGAGAAGTGGTTTACAGTTTCTGCATTTTATTTTGATATGTACCAAAACTGCTTTTCATAATTCCAAATACAGCTTCTAACATTTTCTTCTAATAGAATATTCTTTAAAAGCACACCCTAATACTGCCATGGCCTTAATGTCTATGCCAGAAAAACAAAATATTTTTAATATTAAGAACCAAGGGAACAGGTCACAACACAGATCTGAGGCATTCCCAGATTACCTTGAAATACCTCTGCCGTTTAGAGAAACTGCCTGTGAGAAGTGGTCTATCTTGCTTTCTTCAGCTGTGATCTGGTTTTGTTTTTATTTTTGAGGAAGAAAGACCTAAACAGGTCTTTATGAAGGCACTATAAGTGTGTGGTCCTTATTCTCCCTCCTTCTCACTATTTATAAATCTGTTTAGCCTTCTATTGTAATCTATGATTGCTAAAAAAGTTCTGACTAAAGCCAATAGTATATTAAGTTATGTCAATATGTCAAGGTTTGTGTTTTTCGCCAGGGTTCCAGTTCACCAATATCATTATCATTCATGGAAGTCCGGCAAACTGGCACTCGAAAGAAAAAAAAAATCCCAATTTGTACCCTTTGCTTATTTCCAAGGAGTAAATATTCCCAGCAACGCCAATTTTAAATTACAAATGATTTAACAACTGGCTTGCAAAAACCCTGAATATTCTCTTAAATCCACACAAACTAGCTCTAAAAAATCAGCAAAGACTTTTGTCAATAATGCTTCTACAGATAATCTGGGAAATTATTAATCATTGACTCAACGTTGGATATAAGTTTATATTTGGTTCTTAATCATAGCACAGGAAATTTATTTTATTTTTATGTGTATAAATGTATGGGATACAGGCATCATTCTGTTATAGGCATAGACTGCATGGTAGTAAAGTCAGGGCCTTTGGATATCCATCATCCAAATAATGCTTATTGTACTCATGGAGTAGCTCCTCATCATACACTATAGTAAGACATTCCTGCTATATGTGAGGTGTTCTCCAGTTCTGTGGGAAGTGCACAGATCCTAAGATTGCTTCTGATTTCCAAAAACCCACAGTCCCTAAGGAAGCAGAGAATGTATAAGAAGCTATAATACAAATCTGACCATGAGAAGTGGTATAATAAAAGCACAAACTTAAATAGGAAAGGAAGAAATACCACATAAACATAGCAGAGGAAAATTCTTCTATTTCTAACAGTTTGTAGACCAAGTTCAAACTGTGAGTGATTAATTTTTAAATGGAAGTAAAGCATTTGTATACACTTTTAGTTAAAATAAGGAAAAATGAGTGTTTACAAATAGGCATGAAACTTTTAACCAAATTTTTCAAAAGGTGAGGTGGTGGTCTTGCCCCAAACTGATTGATAAGCATAGTGAGACAAGTGTTTCTTTTTCTTTTTCCAACATCAAAGTCACATTTCTTTGTTCCTGGAGTTAAACTTAAAACATCCTATGACTAGATTAACAGGATTTGGAGATAGCCACAATCTCCAAATGTGGCAAAGAATTCCTATCCCAACCTCCCAAAACACCATCCCATAATAAACCAGTACTGAATAGTACTAATTATTAAACATTAACACATGCAGGCACTGATTAATGGTTTATATATTTCATCACATTTAAATGTAAGAGATTCTACTTTTTCCAGCCACTTCTCTTCCCTAAGCACCACTCCCTAAGAAATCTTCCTCACAATATTGTCCTATGGTCACTAGGAAAAGGAAAAGTGCCTCCTGCAATGAGTGTGAGCTGAAGATGGCTTATAAAGAACAGGAAGAACCTGGGGACTCTCTGCAGTGCAGACCCCAGGAGAACAAAGACATCCCAGGAAGAAGAAGCCAAAGTATGCTCTGGAGATGGCGTTAAGGGAACATGACAACATTTAACCCAGGGGTGGAGGAAAAATGTGGTTCAGGGCCAGAGGGGAAAAAAAATAGAGTAAAGGAAAGAAAAATAAAATAAGACGAAACCGTATCCATATGAGGAGTTTTCATTGTGCAAAGCTGTGAGATCTAAGATGGAAACAACAGATAAGACACTTGGCAAAATTTCTACCTAAACAAAACACCTGATAAGGAGATAAATGATGTAGGCATAAATTTTAAAAAAGGAGAAATAAAGAGCAAAGTAGAGGTGGGAGGATATAGATATAACCAAATGGGGACTACTAAAATGATCCATGAAAATTACAAATAAACAGAAGCAAGTTTGAAGACAAATGACAATGGAAAAAACCCTCAGTAACAGCAGCAGATGTTTTCCCTCAAGAACCAAAGCAGATAGGAGCCCTAGAAGACACAGCGCACAGGAGCATCCAGAAACTGTCTTCCTCTGGGCCCTGCAGACACCAAGGACAGCAGCAAAACAGAACAGCCAACTCCCCACCCCCATTCATTCTCACCCTAGGCTCAAAGCTAGATTTTAGTCCAGCAGAAAAAGAGCAAAGTTCTTAACTGCCACTTTTTTCTTACAATAAAAGAGAGAACTCACCTAAACCTAACATCTTTTACCTCTACTGGCTCACACAAGCCCACTACCAGTCCTGAAATATTTGCTATTACATCCATTACAGAAATGAGAAAACTAAAACTCAAATGGGTTAGGCAGCTTGCCCCAAATTATTTCCAGTTGAGATTTGAACCCAGATCAACCTAAATCTGAAGCCCATAATTATTTCTCAACAACACACAGCTCCCCAACCTGGTTTGTGATAATTTTCAAAGCTCTTTCTTGTTTGTTACTTATTTTCACTCCCCCAGAAGTCTTGTAATGTCCTGGACAGATACCATAATTCCTTTTCTTTCTTTTTTTTATTATTTTTTTTTATTTTTGAGATGGAGTTTCGCTCTTGTTACCCAGGCTGGAGTGCAATGGCGCCATCTCGGCTCACCGCAACCTCCGCTTCCTGGGTTCAGGCAATTCTCCTGCCTCAGCCTCCTGAGTAGCTGGGATTTACAGGCACGCGCCAGCACACCCAGCTAATTTTTTGTATTTTTAGTAGAGACGGGGTTTCACCATGTTGACAGGGATGGCCTTGACCTCTTGACCTCGTGATCCACCTGCCTCAGCCTCCCAAAGTGCTGGGATTACAGGCGTGAGCCACCGCGCCCGGCCATAATTCCTTTTCAAATGGTGAGGAATGAAAGTTCATAAGTTACATAACCTTGTCTGGTCAGTCGCAGCTTGAAGCAGGGAAAGGACTGCCACCAGGACCTTCTCATTTCTAGGCCTAGCTCTTTCCAGACAGTATATCCCCCTTGTCACAGTGAAACTCAGTGGACAGCCATGTACAGAGAACTCACTAAAACACAGTCAAACCGTATATTATTTACCCAAATTGAAAATTGCAAAGGTTTACAAAATGCACACCGCATTCCTGGTAATGTGCTAGATAGAGTCCAATCTCGTGCCCAATTTCATAAAGAGATTCCACTAATATCCAATATAAGAAGACAAATACACTCTTTTACCTTCAAAATACTCCTTTTTTATAATCAGTGATGATTTTAGAAATGATTTTTCTAAATAAATATTAACCATTCTACTGCCATTCAAAAATCAGATAACTTTATGATTGTGTATTTCACTAAACATGAAATGTCTTCTTTTTCATCCCCACTGCCTCTGCCCTTAGCTAGACCTTCCTTACTTCCCAGCCAGATCCCTCAGCGGAGCTCCTGAAGGTCTCCAGGCTTCATTATGCCCTGATCTATAATCCATAAAGCTCACGTGGCAATCTTTTACAATACAAATGTAATAAAAATCACTGCCGTGTGGAACACTGACGAAAAGTTGAATTCCATAGTCTGTGATCGGAGGTCCTTCAAGACCTCTGTGTCCTCATCTCATCTCTTCATTTACACACTTTTTCTTCAGTCATATAGAACCGCAATCTGCTAAATGAAAGTTACACTGTTTCTTGGTTCATAGAATTAACATATATGGTCTTTGCATGGGATGCCCCTCCCATCTTCTTCACCTGGCCAGCTCCCACTGATCTTTTGAGACTTAGGGAGGGCATTGTTTCCTACAGAAAAACTTGGAGGCACTTTAGGAGGCTGAGGTGAGAGGACTGCCTGAGTCCACGAGTTCAAGATCAGATTGGGCAACATAGCAAGGTCCCATCTTAAGAAAAACTAAGTGTGATGGTGAGTTCCTATAGTCCCACCTACTCAGAGGCAGGAGAATCATTTGAGCCTAAGAGTTCAAGGTTACAGTGAGCTATGATCATGCATCTGCACTACAGCCTGGGGAACAGAAAGATCCTATCTCAAAAAAAAAAAAAAACACACAGAAAAACTTATGTTTCAATCTGAGCCTCTGTGCTTCTTGGACACCCTGAGCAGATATTAATTTTCTCATAGTTCTTTTATTTCTCTGATCTTCCTTCATAAGCTTACCAGGCTGTCCCTAACAACGAAACAGTGAGCTCTTTAAGGACTGAAATTGTTATCTTTCTGTTGTTAAAGCAGTTTCTCCAGTAAGCTGACTACAAGCATACGACAGAGATTTTCCCAAATTTTCTGCAAGGGAAGAAGTTTTCCGAAAACTCCAATTCAAATACATCTCTCTTATAGAGGGGGGGACAACCATACATATCTGATTATTTAATTAAAATAATACCTAGTTAGCTTCCAACTAATAGTCAGTTGGAATAAAAAGCAATGCTGAAGTATTTTTTCTTTTTGAGATAGAGTCTCACTCTGTCACCAGGCTGATGCAGTGGCACAATCTCGGCTTACGGCAACCTCTGCATCCTGGGTTCAAGCAATTCTTCTGCCTCAGCCTCCTGAATAGCTGGGATTATAGGCACCCACCACCATGCCAGGCTAAATTTTATATTTTTAGTAGAGACAGGGTTTCACCATGTTGGCCAGGCTGGTCTCGAACTCCTGAACTCAGGTGATTCACCTTCCTTGGCCTCCCAAAGTGCTGAGATTACAGGCGTGAGCCACCTCAACCCGTCTGAAGTATTTTTATCAGATATACTGATAGTATTCCAAAAGATGTAACATATTACATCATGCAAAACTTTCTTCCTCAGAGCTCTTTCTCTGTATTCAGCAGGATGGTTACAAGAGTAGATATTCATTAAGTACATGAATGAATGGAAGATGCATCCAGTACCTAGTTGATGAAAATTCCAATATATTCAAAAGATAATGTTTACTGCTCCCTTGCAATGAAAATCTTGTGTTTTTAAAATATCTGATTTTAAACTATGCAAATTACACGCTAGTTGTTCACCTACTGCAAGAGGCACAATTATCTGCTCTGCCCTCTAACACATATGAGTAATTCCTTGGTAATTGTTGATGCTAATTTAGGAAAGTAACCAGGACTCAAACTCTCCTTCCAATATATTTTCAGATATTTTTCCATGAGATATAGCAATTGTGTGAAACTTATAAAGACTCCCCAGGATTTGAAAGAAGCAATGGAAGAATAGAAGAAAATGGCAATACAGTTGGTCCTACCATGACTAAATTTCATAGCTCTGTCATTGTGGGAGACTATTGTTAAAACTACCTTATAAGATTTGACCTATTAGGATATGAGTAGGGTGAGCAAATAATATCTCATCAAAATCAGGACATCACTCCAACAACCAGACTATATGATTATTTAATACACGGAACAATATAGGTTTACAAATTTTGAAGTAGATATTTTATCATTTTTAACACTTGTTTAAAGCTAGAGGTCATGAATGTTCATATGATTACTTGCTAAAAGCAAGTATATCATTGTATTCTCTTCTCAAAGTTGGGATTTTCATTCATCTAAGTCACCTCCATTACTATAGTAAAGAGTAAAATAGTTCTGCAAACATTTAAAGATCAGGGTGTCTCATTATGGTGACTCTTAGTTAATAACCCATCAACTACCTATCAAATTCTATTAAAATAATTCATTCAACAAACAAATTTTTTGTGGTAGAGAGAATAATGTTCCCCCAAAAGACTTTGACATCTTAACCCCTACATCTTGTGAATATATGATTTTATATGGCAAAAGGGACATTGCAAATGTGATTAAGTTAAGGACTTTGAGATGGGGAGCTCATTCTGCATTGCCAAGGTGGGCCCAATGTAATCACAAGTGTCCGAACAGGAGGGAGGCAGGAGGATCAGGGTCAGAGAAGGCCATGTGGCAATGAAAGCAGAGGTCAGGGAGAGGTGAAGATGCTACATTATTGGCTTTGAGAATGGAGGAATGGGCCAAGAGCCAAGGAACACAGGCAGCCTTTAGAAGCAGAAAAAGGCAAGGAAGCTTCTTCCACGCAGCTCCAGAATGAGTCGTCCCTGCTGACATCTTGAGAAGCCTAGGGTGACTGATGTCCTGACTGTGAACTCCTGACCATCAAAACCACAAAGTAACGAATCATTTATTGTCTTGAGCCACTAAAATTTGTGATAATTTTTTAGAGCAGTAATAGAAAATTAATACATTAATTCAGAAATGGTTGCAAATTAGACCACATGCTCAGCACTGGGGATACTAAAATCAGTAAACTGTAGTCTGTGCTATCAATGTTTTTGCCAGTTTCATTTGGTGATTAATATGTGTCAATCATCAAACCTCAAGAAATATACCACATGGCTTGAAATCAATGGAGAAAAACAAGGAACATGCTCAGGAAGAAGAGCAGTTTTCACTTGATTGCAGAATTTAAATTCTTACATACAAATCTGTATAGATGAAAGCTTAACAGGGATTATTATCAAATTATATAACTGCCGTGTTAAAGATCGTAATGAAACATGAATTTAAAACAACTAGCTATGGCTGGGCACAGTGGCTCACGCCTGTAATCCTAGCACTTTGGGAGGCTGAGATGCGTGGATTGCTTGAGGTCAGGAGTTTGAGACCAGCCTGGCCAACATGGTGAAACTCTGTCTCAACTAAAAAGACAGAAATTATCCAGGTGTGGGTGGGGACAAGCACCTATAATCCCAGCTAGGGAGGCTGAGCAGGAGAATAGCTGAACCTGGGAGGTCAAGGTTGCAGTGAGCAGAGATGGTGCCTCTGTACTTCAGCCTGGGTAACAGAATCAGACTCTGTCACTCGCCAAAATGACATTACTTTCTAACAATCCCAGTGATTAATCAAACCAGAGGGACCCCTTCATATTGTATAGATCCATCTATCAATAAATAGAATCTTATTTGGCCCAAAAGCCTTAGAACCCTTTTATCACCTTAAATTCTCCATCCACACCTGGTCATCCTCTTCCAATCCACTCTTCATATGATAACCAGAGTGAAAACACAGATCTTACCATTTCACTTTTATATTCAAAACTCTCAATAACTCTAAAACACAATCTTCTCTCATATTTTCCCATAGCCCTCTATCTATACTTCAGTTTTTTGACTTCAAGATACTACAGTGTCTAAGCCACCTTTGTCTTCCCTGTACGTAACACCGTTCTTGGTACAAAGTAGATATAGTATACTAATAATGACATTTTTGCTTCAAAGTAATAGAAACCATAATCAAAGTCAATTATGCAGGAAGTGGAATTTGACCTCTGTACCTGGGAAGAGATCAGGCATGGCTTCTGGGTCCCAGATGATGTAGTCAAGGTTTTGTCTCTCTACACCATTTGCCTCTTCTTTCTTCTGTATGTTGGTTTCTTTCTGCAGACAGGCACAATGTTGTAGAGAAGACAGCTACACATAACTCTAGGTTTGTACTTCTCTTTACCAGGTTGGCCCTGCTTGAATCACAATCTCATGCTCGGTCAGCCTCCACAATTGTTCCAATCTGGATTATTGCCCATTTCTGTGGCTGGGGTGGGGAGTAGCTGTAACAAACACTGCTCTAGGACACTAAGACCACGTACAATTGGGGAGGGGAATTTTCCAATAAGTAACGGAAGTACTGAGCAGACAGAAATAACAAAATGACCAGGAAATTCAATACATTTTTATTGATGGACAAATAGATCAATGCTTTAAGAGAGTGTTCCCACATATGCATCGAAACCACATATTGTGATATTGTGGCCATGATGGAGACTTAGTATCACTGTAATTATGTCGAATAATTGTATTTGACAATTAACCTCAAAAATTTTACTTGGGACGGTACTAAAAGAAAAGCTTTCCTCACGGGGAAATGTCTGCTGAGAGCACTTCAAATAACAGCCTTTGTTAGACAACACTGTGACGAGCTCATGCTTTTCTCAAGACAGCTAGCCGAACCTTACTCTAACTGGGAATCTTATGCTTAAGAATCTCTCTTTAGTTGATTCTCTGAGCTCAAACTAATACCTTTTCCCAGGTTAAAGATTCTGTCTGTGTGTGAAGAAGTGACCAAGATTTGACCAAGCAATTCAAATCTAATCCAAATGCCTCTGAACATTTAATTCCAGCTGTCGAGGGATGGGATGGGGAAAAGCATTTATAATACAGAAATGATAGGGTTCAGAGGCTGAATTTGGCAGCCTGCTCAGCCTCCTCTAAATAGACCTTCCAGATGAGGGTGTACAGTCACAGAGTTCACAGAGGTGTTAAGTACAAAAGCATTCCCAAAAAAAGAAAAAGTTCTTTGGAATGCAACACAGATTTGAAAATTATACTTACTTGAAAACTGAGGGATGCCTGAAAACAGAGAGTCTTCCTTTGGCAAACACAGCAGCATCGTCTGTCCCCAGAGGACAAAATCCTGGCAGTGGTGCCTTTGTTTAGGGGTGCTGCTGTTTACAAGCCAGTCTAGTCCCCAGCAGTTTCCTGCAACCACCAAGAGAAGGAAGGACACTCAGCAAAGGGATAAATGACAGGCTTCCTGGCTTACCAGTCTTGTCCTGCCCTGCAGCAATCAAAAGCTTATATCATCAGAGGCAAAGTATATTTCCATAAGAGATTTCCCAAAGCCAGACATTTTCCAAAAATGATTTGCTCAAGATGATAGATTTGGTCATCTTGGAAACAATTTTCCAAGCAATAGCTTCACAAGCTACCCTCAGTACTTTATTCTCTCCATGAAGACCAACAATCAAAGTGAGGAATAAAAACCATCACAGAAAAATCCACTTCAGTTTGTCTCTTTCCTGCTAAGTAAAACATGAGTCTCTGCCTTCACCCAAGAACATCACAAACCACTTTGTTTAAAGAGTAGGCCTCGTTGATGGTAGACTAGATTTCAAGTCTCAGCATGGGCCTGCATTAGCTCCAAGACCTTGGACAAGTTGTACACAGTTTACAAGCCTCAGTTGCTTCATTGTAAACATTAAATTAGATAACTGGCCGGGCGTGGTGGCTCACGCCTATAACCCAGCACTTTGGGAGGCCGAGGCGGGTGGATCACAAGGTCAAGAGATCGAGACCATCCTGGTCAACATGGTGAAACCTCGTCTCTACCAAAAATATAAAAATTAGCTGGGCACGGTGGCGCGTGCCTGTAGTCCCAGCTACTCGGGAGGCTGAGGCAGGAGAATTGCCTGAACCCAGGAAGTGGAGGTTGCGGTGAGCCGAGATTGTGCCATTGCACTCCAGCCTGGGTAACAACAGCGAAACTCCGTCTCAAAAAAAAAAAATTAGATAACTACATGTAAATTACTTAGTATGGTGTGTAGCATAGAATAAAATAACGAATAAATGTTTTCTATTATTATTTATCTATGAGAATTCCCTCAAAACATGTGCAAAGAATTTCAGTCAGTTCAATGGCTTGTTCAGTTGGTGGAAATTTGTGCTTATGACTGTGATCTTATCCTACATACATATGTGCTAGTCACATGTCTTCGACTGAAACTGTTCCTCAATCACAGAAAGGAAACAATACACCAGTCATCTGACACTGTTCCACAGAACGCACCCGTCTCACCAAGGCTTCCATGTTCTGACTCTTACCAGGGCAGAGCCCCTGGAACAAGTCAGAGAATCACTGTTAGGCAACAAAATAGACAACCACTCTGCAGTGATCCCACTGCAAAAAGCCCAACACGAAGATTTTAAGACATTTTTAAAAGGCAATACCTTTTTAAAGGTTATGAAAGACTCCAGCAAGAGAGGAGTTAGAACTTGACCCTACTGCGTTAGGGACATTACATCCGTTGGGTCATCGCTACCAGCAGGAAATGAGAAGTACGTGTTTCCTTCAATAACTAATGCAGAACTTTTAAGGAATAAGGCAGAAAGGAAGGAAGAGAGGTGGAAGGGAGAAGGAGCCTGGAGACTTTTAGCAGCAGTGGGGCATAGCCTTGCTTTTTTAATATTGGGGGGAGAGCTGCAAGACCTCTAAAGCTAAAGGTGGTTCCCTGTATCCCCCTGTGATCAACAACATGACATAGTCGGTATCTATAAAAGAGATTTTTTTTCTAGTTTTGTGGGCCATGTTGGAGATAAGATCCAAGACTTGGGGCGGTGGCTAGGACCTGTAATCCCAGCACTTTGGGAGGCCAAGCGGGGAAGATCACTTGATGTCAGGCATTCAAGACCAGCCTGGCCAACATGGTGAAAACCCATCTCTACTAAAAATACAAAAACCAAACAAACATACAAATAAACAAAAAAGAGCCGGGCATGGTGGCACATGCCAGTAATCTCAGCAATTCTGGAGGCTGAGGCAGAAGAAACAATTGAGCTTGGGAGGTGAAGGTTGCAGTGAGCCAAGATCACACCACTGCCCTTCAGCCTGGACAATAGACCCAGGCTTTTTCTTAAAAAATAAAAATAAAAATAAATAAATAAATCCAAGACTTGAGTCTCATTAGCTTACTTGCTTCAATGTGATGGTAAATGTTACTTACATCTATCACAAACAGTGTTCTCCATCATTCACCTGAGATGTTTCCATGGAAATGCGGCTTCCTGATTCTCTCTTATATGGGAGAACCACCCTTGACATACAAGATGCTCCATCCTCATAACTCTTCTTCCTTATTGCTACCAAAGTTGCCCTTTTCCTTCCTCTAAAATGTATGTCAGTTTCTCAGGAGCCCAGGAGAGATCCTGAGTCTATCCAAGACCTATCTTTTGTGACTAGATTATTGGGATCCAAGGAGAGAGAGAAGGAGAAAGGAAGAACCACCCCAGCCATCCCTTTTGTTCTCCTACTTACAACTTTTCATCCACCGCTAATGTCTCCCAGTATAGCAATCATATCTCAGAAGACGATAAAGCTACAAGAGTCAAGACAGCACTGCCATAAAGATAGATAATAAACACCAATGACACAGAAATGAAGCTTTCATTTATAGTCAATCAATTTTCTTTTCTTTTCTTTCCTTTTCTTTTGATACAGTCTTACTCTGCCACCCAGGCTGGAGAGCAGTGGCATGATCTTGGCTCACTGCAATTTTCACCTCCTGGGTTAACACAACTCTTCTGCCTCACCCTCCCCAGTAGCTGGGATTACAGGTGTGTGCCACCACACCCAGCTACTTTTTGTATTTTCAGTAGAGATGGGGTTTTGTTATTTTGACTAGGCTGGTCTCAAACCCCTGGCTGCAAGTGATCTGCCCACCTCAGCCTTGCAAAATGTTGGGTTTGTAGGCATGAGCCACCAAAACCAGCCTATAATTAATTGATTTTCCATAAAAGTGTCAAAGCAATTTGAGGGGTACAAATAAACTACTCAACAACAAGGACTGGAACAATCAAACCTGGGATTTTGTTTGTTTGTTGCTATTGATGTTAGATAATTATTTAAGAACCATATCAGTTTACTGTTTATTTTGTTTATTCAGGTTTTCTTGAGACAATTTTTGGCATTTCATATTTTCTAGGGATGTATTTATTTCATCTAAAATTTTTCAAATCTTTGTTGTATCTGTAGTGATACCATTTTTTCATTATGTGTCTTGTTTATTTGCTGCTGCTTTTATGTGGATTAATCTTATCAGATATCTACTTTGATAATCTTCTCAAAGAATCAGCTTTTGGTTTTGTTAATCTCCTGTATTCTTGATTTTCTTTATTTCTACCTTTATCTTTACCATTTCTTTCCTTCTTGTTTCTTTGGGTTTATCACTGCTATTTTTCCCACTTCATGAGCTGAAATTAATTCATTTCTTTTGAAACTCTATTATTTCATGTTATTTTTGAAGCTATACTTTTTTTTGCTTAACTGTACTCACAAATTTTAACATGTGAATTATTTTGAAATATTTAGCTTTCAAATATATGAGATGTAAGTGACTATTTTGTAATTTATGTTTAATTTTATTGCATTATGCTCAGAGAACTTGGTGAAATTGATTTATAGTTTATTGTTGTAAGTGTTCCATGTGTGCTTGAAAATGATGTGTATTCTCTGTAGGATTCATAAATGTATGCATATATATATATTTAGATATATTAGCATGAGCTAATTTATTATATTTTACTGTTCAGGTCTTGATCCTGCTGCTTATTTGTGTGTATGTATGTATGTATGTATGCTTGATTTATGGTTTCTTGAGGGGTGAGTATAAAATTTCCAGCCATACCTGTTGATTTATCTATTTCTTCCTAAAATTCTGCTTGTTGGGTTTTGATGGTATTTACAGCTGTGTGATTAGGTACATAACAGATTTAAATGGTTATATATTTTTATTCTATGGCTCCTTTACTGTATATAGCATCCTGCTTTGTCTCTATTAAAATTTTTAGTTTTTCAGTTTTATTTAATCAGCTTTTAAGATGTCTACCCCAAATATCTTTCAATTTATACTTTCCAAATATCTTTTTAATTTTTTTAACTTTCTATGTTCTTTATCTTTTTTTATTAATTGCATTTTAGGTTTTGGGGTACATGTAAAGAACATGCAAGATAGTTGCATAGGTACACATGTGGCAGTGTGATTTGCTGCCTTCCTACCCATCACCTCTATCTGGCATTTCTCCCCATGCTATGTCCTTTATCTTAATTCATCAACATATTGTTTCATTTAAGAAAAATGTAATCTGTTTCTTTCAAAAATAGTATTTTACTCATTATATTTAACATTTTTTATTTGATATCTGTTCTTTCATTTTATATTTTTTATTTACTGTATGTTTTGCCTTCTTTTTCTCCTTCCCACTTTCTATTGAATAGGTCAACTTATTTTCCCTTCTGGTTTAAAAGCTATATGTTCTTTTTCTGTTCACATAGTGATAGTTCTTAACCCATATGGATTATTATTGGTCCTTATTTATTTCTTAAAGTTAGCAACATCTAGATGTGATATTCAAAGTACTATATAACAATTGAAAACGTAACGGACACTGACCAATAAAAAATCAGAACCATCACTGGTTAGCATGCTTATGGACCTGGGCTTGGAGAATATCAGTGTTACACTCTAAATGGTGTCCCCTCAAAATTCGTATGCGGAAGTCCTAACTTCTGCACCTCAGAATGTGACTACATTTGGAGATAGGGTCTGTACAGAAATTATTAAGTTACAATGAGGTCGTTAGGATGAGTCCTGATCTAACATAACTGGTGTCTTTATAAGAAGAGATTAGGATACAGCTGCATGTCTATGAAAATACAGGAAAAAGACAAATGTCTACAAGTGAATGAGGGAGGCCTGAGGGAAAACCGCCCCTGCCAAGACCTCGATCTGGTTGAGTAGTTTACAATTCTGGAGGAATTGTGAAAAAGTAAACTTCTGTCATTTAAACTACTCAACCTGTGGTACTTTGTTATGGCAGCCCTACCAAACTAATACAATCAGTCTGTCAAGATCTGTATCTTCTCCCTAAACACAAACGTAGCCTGACAGGTTCCATGGTCCCTTAGTGTCCTGTGATCCACATCCCACATCATGCTGATAGTGCCTAGAGTCCTCAAATACTTTATCATCCTCTCTTGCAGCATATCTCTTGCACAAGCTCCTGAGTGTATTTACTTCTAAACAGTACTCTCCCCAAAACATTTTCAATGTATCCTTCATAAGACAAAATTTTGAGAACTTACATACCTGAGAATATTTTTATTACCCCTCACAATTGAATGGCAATTTTATTAGATGTAAAACTTTACATTCAATGTGATTTTCTATCAATATATTAAAAGTACAGCTTCACTGTCTTCTCACATCATGTTGCTGTGAAGGAGTCTGATACCAATCTGATTCTTGTTCATTTTAGGTGATCTTCACTTTCTGGAAGCTTGCAGAACTTTTTCTTTGTACTTGATGTTCTTAGATATTATAATATGTACAGTGAGTGTTCCTTTTCTTTTATGTTTAACAGTTCATGAGCCCTTTCAAACTGAAGTCTTCCATCTTTGTTTAAGTTGGAGTGATTATATCTGTTATTTCTCCAGATTACCTCCTTCCATATAGCTCCACTTTCTTCCTGAGTATTCTAATATTAGATACTAGCCCTTTATCTGCCATGCCTGTTAGCTTTTTTATTTTCCTATTTGTTTTCTTTTTTATGTACATTCCTGCTGCCTCCTGGAAGAATTTCTTAATTTACTGTTCTACTTCATTAATTAATTTTTTCAGTTATATGTGTCCTCCTATTTATCTCATATATTTTTCTTCCTTTTAAGTCACACTTTATTATTCTACTTGCTATTATTATTTTGTCTTCCATTGCTCATATTTTCCCTTATCAGCTTAAGTGTTTTTATCATATTTATTTTAAATTCTTAGTTCACTTCTAATATTTCTATTTCAGACAATGCATATACCCCTCAGATGTCAGGTCATTTTAGCCCAGTTTTCCCATGAGGATACCAGCTGCCCAGTCCACTTTAAATGAGTTAATAAAGAGAGAATGAGCCTCCATGTGGAAATCCCAGACATCACAAACCACTGTGAATCACTCTGATTTGTAGGAACCCATCATGTAGCTCTATTGCTCGGGTCTTGACCTTAAACCTTAAGGAGAAGATGCATTATGGGAAGGTAGATTCCCTATGATTTAATCCATGAGCCCTGTGAGTCTGAACGGTAGGGGTAAGGCAAGTGAGTCCAGAAGCCCCTGTTTTCATTAAGTCTTCCCTGAGCAATATTTATGCTGCCTCTCTATGACCCTGGGTCACTTCTGTAGTGAAGGGACGGCTAATGGCTGTCTTGAGGTAAAGCCAGAGAAAGACAAGAGCAGAATCCAAAAAGCTCCACTACCACCTTGGGCTACCTTCTTTCCCTGGCTGAAACTGACACATACAAGTGCAAATAGTCTTCTGCTCCCTCAGGGGATTCCCAAAGTTTGTTGATTAGTTTTATTCATCCTTAGAATTCGTGTTTCATTTCTTTTTATTTATTTATTTCTTTTCTCTAGGATTAATTTGAGGGAAAAGGGCATCATCTTTGTTGGAATCAGAAATCTCCCTACACAGTTGAGGTATACTTCCCACGGTTTATAAATGCATGTGAAATTGTTCACCTACAATAACATAAAGCGTTAAGTTAAATGATGACGATATTCCAATGCCCCCACAAAAATTCCAAATGTCCTCATTATTGTCTCTTCTCTTCTATTCAAAAATCATCCGCTAAAAGTGTGTGTCCTTTAAGGGGCCTGCCCTGTCAGCCTGTGTCATTCATTTGCTGCCTCCCTGTCAGGAGCTGCATTCCTGACAGGATTTTGACAGGGTCTAGGATGTCAGACATGCTTATTAGCATTCACTTTTCTCATTAGCCTGTTAAGGACTTGCTAATTAAAACGGCTTTTAAACTTCTTTTAGTTACAATTAGTCACTAGCATAAAGTTGTCCACATTGTTTCTGCCATGGCAATAATTTTCTCTCAGGTCCATTTCCAACTCATTTCCTCAGTACGCAGCCTCATGTGTCCTCAGTATTAGCCATGCTCACTTAACACAACTTGGTTCCCTCAGTTCATACCCCATTAGCTGAATTCCTTCACAGGCACACTCCCTCAATTAGCTTCGGAATGTTGTATAGAGGAAACAGCACTACACCAAAGGGTCAAATTCTAATCTGTGTTCTTCCAGAAACTAGATGTATGACAACAGCAAAATCATTTTGTCTTCCTCAGTTTTTTATAATCTACAAAATGGGGTTAAAGTTGGAAAAGATGGAAATAAATTACTGCAAATGTTCCAAACTCTAAATCTCTGTGATTTAGTTTAAGGTTATCCACACTCTACTTCAGCTTAAGAAATATGCACATATTTCTAGAGACCAGTTCAACTTACTAGAGAAAGCTTATAATAGTCCGTTCTCATGCTGCCAATAAAGACAAAGGAAAGAGGTTTAATTGACTTAAGAGTTCATCATATCTGGGAAGGCCTCACAATGGTGGAGGAATGTGAAGAAAGAGAAAGGCATGGGCCGGGTGCGGTGGCTCAAGCCTGTAATCCTAGCACTTTGGGAGGCCGAGGCGGGTGGATCACGAGGTCAAGAGATTGAGACCATCTTGGTCAACATGGTGAAACCCC
The DNA here is from genome assembly GCA_028533165.1 of Leontopithecus rosalia. NCBI lineage: Eukaryota > Metazoa > Chordata > Mammalia > Primates > Cebidae > Leontopithecus > Leontopithecus rosalia. The sequence goes on from CM052666.1 coordinate 3,137,693, forward strand.
GTCTCTACTCAAAATACAAAAAATTACCATGGTGGCGCGTGCCTGTAATCCCAGCCACTCGGGAGGCTGAGGCAGGAGAATTGCCTGAACCCAGGAGGCGGAGGTTGTGGTGAACCAAGATTGCGCCATTGCACTCCAGCCTGGGTAACAAGAGTGAAACTCCGTCTCAAAAAAAAAAAAAGGAAAGAAAAGAAAGGCGTGTCTTACATGGCAATAAGCAAGAGAGCAGGTGCAGGACAACTGCCCTTTAGAAAACCATCAGATCTCGTGAGACTTGCTATCAAGAGAACAGCACATGGAAAAACCCACCCACATGATTCAATTTCCTCCCACCAGGTCCTTCCCATGACACTTAAGGATAATGAGAGCTACAGTTAAAGGTGAGATTTGGGTAGGGACACAGCCAAACCACACCAAAGTTTCAGTAGCTTTCTGAAGACTCCTTCTAGCTGTCCATTTTCCCCTCATACAATTCAGTGCATCTCACTTCTGGAAGAGTAATATAGATGGATATTCTACTCATAATTTATTTCCATCAGCACAAACCATATACTTATAAGTTTATCAAATACTTACTTAGTCCCCAAATATACAGTAAGTTCATTATTAGAGTTTTTATTATCATAACTTATCTCCACTGGCTCTAATTTATGAGAAGAGCCCACCATTAACAACATTACTATGGCTAAGCTTCCAGCATCATCCAGACCACCATCTCTGGTCAGTTTGAAATCTTAGGAAATATCATTTATTAGTGACTTAATTTAACCTTGACCACTGAACCAGAAATCAACATACACTGAAAGCCCACTTCCCACCAGTGCACAGTATATCCATGTAACAAATATGCACACGTACCTCCAAATCTAAAATAAATAAAATTTTAAAAACTAAAAAGAAATCAGAATTGTCTTCTTGCTTGAAAATGTTCTTGGAAGAGCACTGAATTATTTTGAAACTTCTTAAAGTAGCTGAGCATGGTAGCACAACAAGCCTGTGGTCTCAGCTACTTGAGAGGCTGAGGCAAAAGGATCACTTGAGCCCAGGAGTTTGAGGCTGCAATGAGCTATGATTGCACCACTGCACTTCAGCCTTCAGCCTGGGCAATAGAGCAAGATCTTGTCTCTAAGAAGTTTGGACTTAGTGCAAATGTGGGGCAAAGGATGACATTGGTTCCTATTTTAGTAAAGGCAGTTTCCTGTTTCAAAAATGGCTGAGCCGGCCGGGTGCGGTGGCTCACGCCTGTAATCCCAGCACTTTGGGAGGCCGAGGCGGGTGGATCACGAGGTCAACAGATCGAGACCATCCTGGTCAACATGGTGAAACCCCGTCTCTACTACAAATACAAAAAATTAGCTGGGCACGGTGGCGCGTGCCTGTAATCCCAGCTACTCGGGAGGCTGAGGCAGGAGAATTGCCTGAATCCAGGAGGCGGAGGTTGTGGTGAGCCGATATTGCGCCATTGCACTCCAGCCTGGGTAAACAAGAGTGAAACTCCGGCTCAAAAAAAAGAAAAGGAAAAAAAAAAGGCTGAGCCAAACTACTACCCAAAGTTCATTCTGCTAGGTTCTTAGCACAAAGCAACTACTACTGCAAATAATGTGTTTTTCAGCAGCATAATGCTTATAGCTTCTGGAAACTTCAGAGAGAATTTCCTCAGCTCTCAGGAATGATCGGATTCATGATCACACTGGTTCAGTACTTACATCAAAGTAAAACAGGAAAGTCACAGCCAGGCAGGCCCAAAACAACACTCAGCTTCTCTTTCGAGTCTTTATCCCCAAGAGGTTCTTCAGGCCAACTCCTGGAATTCCAATACCAAAGATATTTTTTAACTATGTTGCAAAGCCCTATTCTTTGTGTTATATTCACTATGAGCTTACAAAAAATAGTAACTCCCTTGTGACTTTATTAAACAAAATGCACACAGTCTTTAAAATATTTGGACTCTCATTCTGATTACTGTAATTGGTAAACTCCAGAATTGCCTTATCTGTGTTTAAACATATCTTCCCTACATATGACTATACATAGCTACACACTATAGATATTTTTTAGTGTAGGCCAGGGTGTCAGTGAACTTTTCCTATAAAGAACCAGATCTTTAGGTGTTATGGGTTTAAGGTCTCTGTCACAACCACTCAACTCTACCGTTGTAGCTCAGAAGTAATTATAGATAATATATCAATAAACGGATATGGGTGTGCTCCAATAAAACTTTATTTATAGAGTAGATGGTAAACTAGGTTGAACCCATCATCCAAGTTTGCTGTACCCTTATCTAAGCAGCCTTAATAATCAGCTCAAATAATTTTGTACCTGCTCTAAAAATGAATTGAGTTTTTAATTTAGCAAAGTATTGAACTTTCTCTAAAGATGGAGAATATTTTGTATTTTTATTCTGACATAAACAAGCAGAGACACATTCCAGATTTAGACTTTCTATAATTGGAAATTTAAACACAGTTTGGTTAAAATACAATAATAACTCAAATTTTTCTAAGGCTTAATAATTTATAAAGCTTTTTGACATGATTTATTTAATGTCATCACAATGCCATTAAATAAGCATTACTTTTTTCTTTCCATTTTGTAGCTTAGGAAACTACATAAAACTAAGTTAAATGGTTCATTTAGAAACAGCAAGGATTTGAACCCAGATCTCATATCAAAACCATACCAATTTCCCTGTCCAAAAACTACTAATAGCAAAATTAGCAGTCATTCTTTGAACAATTGATTAATAAGTTCTGAATCCAAGTCGAAATTCTAGTCAACATTTCTTCCCTTAATGCACATTGCCATGAAAAACTACAGATCAGTGTGTTATTGTGTATACAGAATATTCAGTACACAAATCACTCTCCTGGTATACATCTGGTAATGCAATTCAAATTTTTAAATAAGGTTGATTGTAATAGTCTATTTAGTAAGCCTTTCGTGCTCCCTACTGATGATCAATTTTGTTTTCTAAATATTAAATAACTATAACAATCCACTTTAGAAGTTTTCGTTTAGGAGAAATTTCAGAGGTATTTGTCTGTAGTTTCTGTATTACAGATTTATGTGTTTTGGCACATCTCCAAGTTTTCACATTAAGTTAACAATTATTGAAGTGATTCTGTTATTCTATCTTCTAATTTTTCCAGTACATGAAATTGGACAGTGTCTAGGCCTAGGAACTCCTTGAAAGCTGCTAAATGATTTCATAATAGTTCCTCTGGAAACTTGAGTCACAATTCAATCTTAAGCAAAGACATAAGTACCAAAGTGTATCGTTTAAAGACTGTTCTCCATGAAGAAAAAAAACAGGTAAGAAAAAAATTCAAATGTTTCTGACTTGTCTGCTTTGGCTAACTTTATGTCACCATCTCCAAGTAAAAAAGTCCTTCCTTTATTGTTCTTCTTACTATAAAGATACATATTTAACAATTCTTATCATAAATATAACTGTTCCTATGGTTTCAGATTTTTTTTAAACTTTAGCACATTCATCATTCTTATTACCCAGATCTCATTTTTATTGGCTGTACAACTTTCATCTCTCCACCCTAAGATTTATAATACTGCCCATATCTTTTTAAAATATGCTATATGTTAATAACTCTAAGGACAAAGGAGGAAAAGCTTATTTTTTTTCCTCAATAACCATTGTACATTTCATTTAAAAAAATCAAATATTGTTGTTTTTCAGGCCTCTGCATGTGTAATCCTATAACACGGTGCGGGGCAGGGGTGTGTTTCAGCAGAAATGTGACCTTGCCTGAATCTCTAAATCTCTGAGTCTTGTCTTGTTGGAATCCTACCCAAATCAGCCCCCAAGGATTTTGGTGCATGTAGCTTATTTTGTGGTGGTGATGGTGGTGGTGATGCAATTTGAGAAAACACTATCAGCTAGTGGAGAGTGGGGCAGGGAAGGGACTGTTGGTGAACAGTGTATTGCTCAGGACAGCTGTGGCTTAATCCACCCCCTATCCATACCCAGAACTCTCTGAGACACTGTGTTGGACATAGCTCCGAAGAGTCCCACCATGTCGGGGAAGAAGCTGGAAATTCACCCACCTACTCCTGTTCGGCATTAATGAGGGTAGTTCCTGAGGTCTTATCTCTCCAGCATTTTTGGTCGGCTCCAAGGTCAAAGGGCACCCTCATGCAGACAGACCCAGGAAGCTGGTCAAATGCAGGAGAAGCATCTGCTGGCAACTTCCCGCATGAGATAAAGGTATATGGGCTGGGCACAAGAACACGTGCTACACTCAGGCTTCTTACTTTTTGATGAGAATAAAAATATTTGACTCAATTATCTCATGGGATAGATGAAAAGATTAATCATTACTAATATTTATGTACCTCTTTAGAATTCACAAAATATTTTCACGGGCATTTTAAAACACATTCCAGCAAGGATGGTATACATATCCATAATGACAGTCTCCATTCAACACATGAAGATCTGAGGCTCAGAAAGAGTAAATCATTTGCTTTATATCACAGAACTGGCAATTAGTAAAGGTGGGATTTGAACCAAGTATCCTATCACTTCCAGGCTTTTTCCACCACTGTATGTTGCAGGTGCTCTGTCAAGGTCAAATTATTCTATGTAGGTAAGGCATAGTTATTCCTCAAGAGGGGTCATATTAACAGAACAAATGCATAAAAAAACTTCTTTCTATTGTGTGTGTGTATACAGTTTTAAAAATATATCAGTTAGGTCCGGGCACGGTGGCTCACACCTGTAATCCCACCACTTTGGGAGGCTGAGGTGGGTGGACTGCCTGAGGTCAGGAGTTTGAGACCAGCCTGGCCAACATGGTGAAACCATGTCTCTACTAAAAATACAAAAAATTAGCCGGGTTGGTGGTGGACACCTGTAATCCCAGCTACTTGGGAGGCTGAGGCAGGAGAATTGCTTGAACCCAGGAGACAGAGGTTGCATTGAGCCAAGCTCATACCACTCTGCACTCCAGCCTAGGCAACAAGAGCGAAACTCTGTCTCAAAATATATATTGGTAGGCTAGGCACAGTGGCTCACGCCTGTAATCCCAGCACTTTGGGAGGCCGAGGCGGGTGGATCACGAAGTCAAGAAATTGAGACCATCCTGGTCAACATGGTGAAACCCCGTCTCTACTAAAAATACAAAAAATTAGCTGGGCATGGTGGCGCATGCCTGTAATCCCAGCTACTCAGGAGGCTGAGGCAGGAGAATTGCCTGAACCCAGGAGGCAGAGGTTGTGGTGAGTTGAGATTGCGCCATTGCACTCCAGCCTGGGTGGAGTTTTTTTGAAACTCGGTCTCAAAAAAGATATATATATATACATATATATATATGTATATATATGGGTGTATGTATATATATGTATACACATATGTGTGTATATATACATACACACACACACACACACACATATATATATATTAGTAAAATGCATAAACAGCGCAGAGAGGAGTCCTTTCTGGCTCTTAACCCTGGTGTGGCCATCTGCATGTTGGTGTGCATCCATGTGATCAGTTGCTTTGAGAGCCACTTCATTTCATTGAGGATGGAGCAGAATAGAGCTAAATCCACCAAAGCACAAAAAGGGTCAACGTGAACAACCAAATGAAAAAAGCGTTTACGGGGAGATTGAGAACTTTCCATTGGAGTAGACTAAATGCATACAATCCTTTTCTCAATGGAGCTAGTAGGAGACAATTCACTTATTCCTCAGCCTCCGTATCTTGGCCACCCACGAGCTGAACTGCGTGAAAGGCTGACCTTCCTTGATTTCTGATCAAGGCATTTCATTCACTAGAAGAGGGTCTAAAGGCTTCTCTTATGAAGCAAAGACCCGGGAGTAAGGTAGAAAGCATGGACCTAATATATTTACTAAGCAAAATGTTTTCTTTCACCTTGTTTACATTACTGACTTGTTCTAAAATTATTTCTGTTCCTGCAAGCAAGCAGTCACTTTGGGGTTTTTCTCTGAATAGTAATGGCCCATTTACTTTTTACCCTGTACACTTATTTTCCTTCATTTATTAGATTTCTTTAAACATGCCCACTGCCCACAGGCCTCTGGGCACAAGTTCAAAACTAAATGCTACAATTACATGAAATGCAATGGCCAAAGAATATAACTTCACATAAGAGAAGGGTGGATGCGTGGGTCGAGAGTGGAAGGAGTTCATCAGGGAAGCCAATGCCAAACCAGAAAGGTACATCTTGTACCACACCCTGTAGGCACTAGGCATGAGGAATTATATGCTGGACTCAGTAAAGCAGCAAAACCTTTAGAAACCTGAGGTTGGATTTCAATTGAGATGCCAGCAGTTTAAAGTGGAGTATAAAGCTGGCCCAAAATGATCCCTCTGTCCCAATCTGTGGCTATATATCTATGTTCAGGAAAGCCAAAATTGAGTCCTGGAGAGAAAATCTCTAGACTCATTTCATAAAGACAGGGTTGATATGGGCAAAATGAGGAAGGACTGGTTACAACAATAGCTAATGTTTTTCTAGTGCTTACTTCATGCCAAGCACTATCGTTAATAATAGACATATACACAGAGAGATACATTTATCTCATTTACAGAAGATCATTTCAGGGGGCATTTTATCTTGACACTGACAGTTCAAATAACTAGCCCAAGGTCATACAGCAGGTAGATTGGAAAGTCTGGATTAAACTCAGAAAGTCCAACAGCAGAAATAGTTGTACTTTCCTGACTGTAGGAACTAAGGATGATATTTAAGTGATAGACTTACTTAGATAGGAGGGGTTTTTTTCTTTTTTTTTTTTTCCCGCAAGGGCACTCAAAGCCATGATCAAAATTGATTCAGGAGTAGGGAGACCTAGTTCTCCAACTTATTTTTTCTCCCTTCTTTGTATGTATTTTTAAAAAGAAAGAAAGAAAAAATGCCCACCTCTTTTTTTTGAGATGGAGTTTCACTCTTGTTACCCAGGCTGGAGTGCAATGGCGCGATCTCGGCTCACGGCAACCTCCGCCTCCTGGGTTCAGGCAATTCTCCTGCCTCAGCCTCCCGAGTAGCTGGGATTACAGGCACGCACCACCATGCCCAGCTAATTTTTTGTATTTGTAGTAGAGACGGGGTTTCACCATGGTGACCAGTATGGTCTCGATCTCTTGATCTCGTGATCCACCTGCCTGGGCCTCCCAAAGTGCTGGGATTACAGGCGTGAGCCACCGCGCCCGGCCAACACCCACCTCTTAAAGACCTTTCCTCTCTGATTTTTGTCTTTCCCTTACTCTTCCTTTTGGTCTACGTGGTCTTGTATCTAAAGCTCAATCCCAGTGTCTAAGCAAGTAGGGGAAAGCCTAAAATAGGCGTGGAGAAGGAAAAGATGTTACGGTTATGCTATTCCTCCTTGAGACACTAATCTTGATCTTTGACTCGTCTGGCCTTGACATGTCTATGATTTAGACATTTCTGTTTTAAATTAGTTGCATTCAATTGAGTTCCATCTAAGTAGACACCATATTGTTGTGAAATAGCACTAGACTAGAAATCTCTGCCTCCAAAATAATAGCTGGCCAGTCATGAGATGCTTGAGCAAGTAACTTTATGCCTCTGAAGCAAGTTTTATACAGAATATAGTAAAATATGGTAAACAGGTATAATTTCATTTTATACCCTGGAGATTTTGAGTATTATTTAACTAAGGGTTTAAAATGATATGAACTAAAAATAAAGTAACATAGAGATTTTCATTGCAGAGATCTTAGAAATCATCACTCCCATCTTTACCACAAGAAAAAAAGATGAACAGGCTGGGCGCAGTGGCTCACACCTGTAATCCCAGCACTTTGGGAAACTGAGGCAGGTGGATAACCTGAGGTCAGGAGTTCAAGACCAGCCTGGCCAACATGGAAAAACCTTGTCTCTACTAAAAGTATAAAAATTAGCAAAGTGTGATAGTGCACGCCTGTAGTTCCAGCTACTTGGGAGGCTGAGGCAGGAGAATGGCTTGAACTCAGGAGGCAGAGATTGCAGTGAGCCAAGATGGTGCCATTGCACTCCAGCCTGGGTGACAAAAGCAAGACTCTATCTCAAAAAAAAAAAAAAACCCTCCAGTAATAATGCTGGAGAATTTTTCAAAATTAACGAGAACATCAAACCATAGTTCCCGGAGACTGGGAGAACACCAAGCAGAATAAACACCAAAAACAAAACAACATATAGACATATTATTTTTAAACTTCAGAAAACCAAAAGCAAAGAAAATTAAAAGAATTCAGAAAAAGGAGCACCTGACCTATAAAAGAACAAGAACAAGAATTAAGTGGACTTCTTAACAGAAACCATGCAGGCAAGAAGAGAGTAAAATGAGGTACTTAAGTGTTGAGAAACAAAAACCACCCACCAAGATTTCTATACCCAGTGAACTTCTCCTTCAAAAATGAAAAAGAAAAACTTTCTTTTATTATTATAATTATTTTTTTGAGATGGAGTTTCACTCTTGTTGCCCTGGCTGAAGTGCAATGGCAATCTCAGCTCATTGCAACCTCCATCTCCCGGGTTCAAGCAATTCCTCTGCCTCAGCCTCCCAAATAGCTAGGATTACAGGTGCCCACCACCAATCCCAGCTAATTTTTTTTTTTTTTGAGACAGAGTTTCACTCTTGTTGCCCAGGCTGTAGTGCAATGGCGTGATCTCGGCTCACCGCAACCTCCGCCTCCTGGGTTCAGGCAATTCTCCTGCCTCAGCCTCCCGAGTAGCTGGGACTACAGGCACGCGCCACCATGCTCAGCTAATTTTTTGTATCTTTAGTAGAGACGGGGTTTCACCATGTTGACCAGGATGGTCTCGATCTCATGACCTCGTGATCCACCCGCCTCGGCCTCCCAAAGTGCTGGGATTACAGGCTTGAGCCACCGCGCCCGGCCTAATTTTTTTTTTACATATATATTTTTCGTAGAAATGGGGCTTCACCATGTTAGCTAGGCTGGTCTTGAACTCCTGACCTCTGGTGATCCACCCGCGTCAGCCTCCCAAAGTGCTGTGAGGTGTGAGCCACCATGCCTGTCCAAGAAAGCCTTTCTTAAACGAATAAATTCAATTTAAATCCAGCAGTGGGCCCTGAAAGAAATGTTAAAAGTTCTTGGGGGAGAAGAAAAATGATAAAGATCAGAAACTCGGATTCACAAATAGAAAAGAATCTTGAAGAAGAGTGAATAAACATAAAATAGAGCCTTTAGTTTTTCTTATTCTTAATTGATCTAAAAGGTAACTTTGTTTAAAGTGATAATAGTAATAAGATATTGAGTGATTGCAGCATATGGATAATTGAAATTAGGGAAAGCGACATTGTAAGAAATAGGAGGAAAGAATTGAAAATACATTGTTTTAAGGAAAATACATTCTTTTAAAGAATAGAAAATACATTGCACTACAGGTGAAGTGGCATATGATCTTATTTAGTTGTAAATATATATTGCAAACTCTAGTGGATGATTATAATTAAAGAGAAGAAGAATGGTTATGCTAAGAGAGGGGAGAAAATAGAATTATATAAAATACTCAGGACAAGAGAAGGTAGAAGGAGAGGGTGTGAAAGGTTGAATTTTGCCTCCCTCCACCCCACCAAAGTCATATGTTAAAGTTCTCAGAACCTTAGAATGTGATGTATTTGGAGATATGGGCTTTAAAGAGATAATCATGTAAAATGAGCTCATTCTAGTGGATCCTAATCCAACAGGATTGCTGTCCGTTTAAGAAGAAGAGATCAAGAGAAAATCATACACAGAGAGAAGACCACATGAGGACAAAGCAAGAAGGCAGTTATTTGCAAGCCAAGTAGAGAAAATCTCCCAAGAAACCAAACTCGCCAACACCTTGACCTTTGACTTCTAGCATCCAGAACTATAAGAAAATAAATTTATTTTATTTAAGCCATACAGTGTCATTTTCTCATGGCAGCCCTAGCAAACTAATAGAGGGAAAGAAAGAAAAGAAACAAAGAATAAGTGTAGTAATTGCAAAATAGTTGCAAACATGGTATATAATTAATCCAACTTTACCAATAATCATATTAAATATGAATGACCCAAATAAACCAATTTTTAAAATAGAGATTGTTGGAGATGATTTTTAAAAAGGGTCCAACTATATGTTCTATAGAAGAAACCCACTTTAAAAACATAAAAAGATTAAAAATAAAAGAGTAAAGAAAAAACTATCATTTTAGCATCAACCAAAAGAAAGCTGGAGTAGCTGTATTAATTTTATACCACATAGAGTTCTGAGCAAAAACGAAATAATTATTAGAGATAAAGATGGGCATTACATTTCTCTGATGATTAGTGATGTCGAGTATTTTTTCATATCTTTTTTGGCCACTTGGATGTCTTCTTCTGAGAACTATCTATAGAAGTTTTGTGTCTTGAGACTTTACTTTCCTGTCCTTTGCCCACTTTGTAATGAAATCATTTGTTTTTTGCTTGTTCAATTCTTTAGGTTCTTTATACATTCTTAATATTAGACCTTTGTTGGATACATAGCTTGTGAATGTTTTTCCCATTCTCTATGTTGTCTGTTTACTCAACTCCCAGTTTCTTTTGCTTGCAGAAGCTCCTTAGTTTAATTAGACCCCATTTGTTATTTTTTAATTTTGTTGTAATTGCTTTTGAGGACTTAGTGATAAACAATCTGCCAAGGCTGATATCCAGAATGGTATTTCCTAGGTTTTCTTCTAGGATATTTTATAATTTAAAGTCTTCCATTTAAATCTTTAATTTATTTTAATTTACATTTGTATATGGTGAAAAGTAGAAGTCCAGCTTCATTCTTCTGCATCTGGATAGTCAGCGATCACATAACTATTGATTGAATTGAGAGTCCTCTCCCTGCTGCTTTCTTTGTTGGCTTTGTTGAAGATCAGATGGTTGTAGATGTGCAGTTATATTTCTTGGTTCTCTATTCTTTTCCAGTGATTTATGTGGTATATATATTTATTTTTCTACCAGTACCATATTGTTTTGGTTACCGTAGCCTTGTAGTATAGGTTGAAGTTAGGTAATGTAATATCTCAGCTTTGTTTTTTTGTTTGTTTGTTTTTTTGCTTAGGATTACTTTAGCTTGTCAGGCTCTTTTGTGGTTCCATGTGAATTTTAGAATAGTTTTTTTCTATTTCTATGAAAAATGACATTGGTAGTTTGATGGGAATAGCATTGAAACTATAGATTGCTTTGGGCATTATTCCCATTTTTAACAATATTGATTCTTCCAATCCATGGGTTTTGTGTTATCTATGATTTGTTTATGTTATCTGTGATCTTTTTCAATACTATATAGACAGAAGTTCTCCTTGTAGTACCTCCTTGATTAGATGTATTCTTAGTGGCTATTGTAGATGAGATTGCATTCTTGATTTGGCTCTCCGTTTCAACGTTGCTGGTGGATAGAAATGCTACTGATTTTTGTACATTGATTTTGTATCCTGAAACTTTACTGAAGTCATTTATCAGCCCTAGGGTCCTTTCAGTGGTATCTCTGGGATTTCCTAGATATAGAATCATGTCAGCAATGAGGGATAACTTGACTTCTTCTTTTCATATTTAGATGCCTCCCATTTCTTTCTCTTGCCTGATTGCTGTGGCTAGGACTTTCAGTACTATGTTGAATAGGAGTGGTGACACAGGGCATCTCTGTCTTGTTCGTGTTCTTAAGGGAATTGTTTCAAGTTTTTGTACATTCAGGATAATGTTGGCTGTGGGTTTGTCATAGATGGTTATTATTTTGAAACATGTTCAATGCCTAGTTTGTTGATGCTTTTTTTTGAATAAATATTGAATTCTATCAAAAGCTTTTTTTACATCTATTGAGATGATCAATTCTGTTTATGTGGTGAATCACATTTATTGATTTAAATATGCTGAACCAATGTTGCATCCCAGGAAAAAGCCAACTTGGTCATAGTAAAGTAACTTTTGATGTGCTTCTGGATTCAGTTTGCTAGTATTTTGTTGAGAATTTTTGTGTCTATGTTCATCAGGCATGTTGGGCTGTGGTTTTCTTTTTTCATTGTGTCTTTGCCAAATTTTGGTATCAGGGTAATGTGGGGTGTATAGAGTGAGTGAATGAGTCCGTCCTCGATTTTTTGTAATAGTTTTAGTAGAATTAGTACCAGCTCTTCTAGAAGATAACAGAGGAAGAATTCTAAGTGACCATGGGTTTGGACAACACTGAAAGCATGCTCCATGAAATTTAAAAAATGATAAATTGGACTTTATTAAAATCAAAACTTCTGCCCTACAAAAGACACTGTTAAGAGAATGAAAAGACACACCAAAAACTTGAAGAAAATATTTGTAACACACATATCTGATAAGACTTGATTTTAAAATATATAAAAAATACTCTTAAAACTAGAAAAAAAGAACACAAAAACCTTATTTAAAAATAAGCATAGATTTGATATCTCACCAAGGAATATGTACAGATTTTTTTAAGAAAAAAAGCATACCGAAAGAAAAAACTCCTCAACGTCATTTGTCATTAGAGAATTGCAAATGAAAACAATGATGAGATACCCTAATATACATGTTAGAATAACTAAAATATTTCTTTTAAAAAGAAACAATGTAAATTACTGGCAAAGCAATAAGAATGCTCATTCATTGCTAAGAGGACACAGTTACTTTGGAAAACAGTTTGGTGTTTTTTCGCAAAGCTAAACAGAATCATGCAGTACATCTGTGCATTTGTGATACTATAACAGAATGCCACAGACTAGATAGTTTAAGAAGAACAGATATTTATTTCTCACAGTTCTAAGTCTGGGAAGTCCAAAATCAAGGCACCAACATCAGGTATGGGCTTCTTGCAGCCTAACATGGCAGAAGGCTGAAGTACAAAAGAGAGGAAACTCACTTCCACCAGCTATTTTTATAATGGCATTAATCCATTCCTGAAGATGGAGTCTTCATGACCCAGATACCTCCCATCAGGCCTCATATCCCAACCGCATTGGGAATTGTTTCCAACATGCAAATTTCGGGGGACACATTCAGACCATAGTGCCCTTTGATTCCACAAGTTCCAAGGTATTAGCCCAACTGATCTGCAAAATTATGTCCACACAAAAACCTACAGATGGATATTTTCAGAAGCTTTATTTATAGTCACTCAAAATTACAAGCAACAAAAATGTCCTTCAATAAATATTCATAAATGGATAAGCAAACAGTAGAATATCCATTAGATGGAATGTTCATTCTTAACAAAAATATATTATTAAGCTATGAAAAGATATGAATAAACTTTAAATTTATATTTCTAAGTAAAACAAGCCAACCTGAAAGGTTTTATAGTACACTTTTGAAAAGGCAAACTTAGAGACAATGACAACATCATTGGTTGCCTATGGTTTATGAGGAAAATAGGAGGATTGAATAGATAGGACTAAGGGACTGTTTTTAGGACAGTGAAATTATTCTGTATGATAGTGTAATGATGGATACATGACATTATGAATATTTCAAAACCCACTGAACTTTATAGCACAAAAGGTAATCTACATGTAGGCAATTTTATTTTTTTATTTTTTATTTTTTATTGCATTTTAGGTTTTGGGGTACATGTGCAGAACATGTAAGATAGTTGCATAGGTACACACGTGGCAGTGTGTTTTGCTGCGTTCCGCCCCTTCACCAACATTTGGCATTTCTCCCCATGCTATCCCTCCCCAGCTCCCCTCTTGCTGTTCCTCCTCCTTTCCCCTCAATAGACCCCAGTGTGTAGTACTCCCTTCCCTGTGTCCATGTGTTCTCATTGTTCATCACCCGCCTATGAGTGAGAATATACAGCGTTTCACCTTCTGTTCTTGTGTCAGTTTGCTGAGAATGATGTTCTCCAAATTCATCCATGTCCCTACAAAGGACACGAACTCATCATTTTTGATTGCTGCATAATATTCCATAGTGTATATGTGCCACATTTTCCCAGTCCAGTCTATCATCGATGGGCATTTGGGTTGGTTCCAGGTCTTTGCTATTGTAAACGGTGCTGCAATGAACATTCGTGTGCATGTGTCCTTATAGTAGAATGATTTATAGTCCTTTGGATATATACCCAGTAATAGG
>CM052666.1:3152272-3255061 GCA_028533165.1 Leontopithecus rosalia
GTTTTGCATTTGCTGAGGAGTGCTTTACTTCCAATTATATGATCAATTTTAGAGTAGGTGTGATGTGGTGCTGAGAAGAATGTATATTCTGTGGATTTGGGGTGGAGAGTTCTGTAAATGTCTATCAGGTTTGCTTGTTCCAGTTCTGAGTTCAAGTCCTGGGTTTCCTTGTTAATTTTCTGTCTGGTTGATCTGTCTAATATTGACAGTGGAGTGTTAAAGTCTCCCACTATTATTGTGTGGGAGTCTAATTCTCTTTGTAAGTCATTAAAAACTTGCCTTATATATCTGGGTGCTCCTGCATTGGGTCCATATATATTTAGGATTTAGCAATATTCGAAGAACTCAGAAAGGATTGTAGGAAGCAATAACATAACCTATTATGTATCTATGAAACCTCACTGAAAAGAATGGGGAAAATGGTACCCACTCAAGTAATTCTAGAAATGATTTGAGTAAGACTAGAGACAAATTGCACATAATCACTATACTCTGAAAGATGAAGCTATTTCCGAGGTGGGCATGGGTTAAAAATCCTGATGCTAGTATCTATGTACACTGGAACTCAGCAATTAACAAACTGAACTTTAGCACATAGTGTAAACTTAAATGGGGATGGTGAGGACCAGATTTCTTATTGATGAAGTGGGATTGTACAGCAAGTAAGGGGAACAGCTAGAATAACTCATGTGGTAATGCTTAGCATTAAAGACATCAGTATGAACCCACACTTAGCTTAAAATAGATACAAATAGTTATAAGAGAAAGATGTATAGATATGTGTACACAGGTTACTATGCACACATATATTTCCTAACTCTGTTAGCTGAGAGGGCCTAGAATCAAAGATACTCCAGTAGCAACAAGTACTCTATGCATCAAGATCTTGCTTTCTAATACCATTCTACAATAAAAGGAACCTGGGCTTCTTGAAGAAATGGCTGATTCTAGGACTGATGCAGAAAATACGCAAGATGATCTTGAAGCAATTTGTAATATCAGAAAGTAAGAAGTGCTAAAATAAATAAACACATACATACATATATCATACACACACATATTAATGGGGGTATATCAAAGAAGCACAGTAGCCACCTGAAAGGACTCCTAATGGCCAAACCTGGAACAATTTAAGGAATAGAATATAGTGTTGGATTATCCTAAGAGTAGAAAATAAATACCTATGAGTCCATACTAAGTAAATAATTGAATGAATTTATTTATTTAATTTATTCATTACTTATTCATTTTATTTATTTAACAAATGAATAAATGAATCAGGGAGAAGTGACAAATCTCCCATGTAGAATTGTAGATATTCTGTCCTCAAGGAGGAAGATGCAACTCCCACTCCTCAACTGTGGGCCGGACATTTTGATTTCCTTCCAAAGAGTACAGAATAGAACAAGAAAAGAATAAGCAAACAATGGAGAAACCTGGCCAACATTACCGGAGCCAAGTGATCACGGTTAACATCAACAGTGATAATCATCCCTGCGGATACTGTACCCTGCATGCAGCACATTATCAGCATACAATGCAGATGGCACTTTTCCTCTGTGGTCTTCCTCTCAAGAACTCTTAACCCAGTCTAATCATGAGAAAGACATCAGACTAATTTCAGCATAAGGCCATTTTACAGAATTCCTCACCAGTACTCCTCAATACTGCTGAGGCCATCAAAAACCAAGAAAGTCTTAGAAACTGTCACGGCCAAGAGGTGCCTAAGGAGACATGGCCGCTAAGCGTAAAGTGGTATTCTGAATAGGGTACTAGAACAGAAAAGTAACATTAAGTAAAAACAGGAAATCTGAATAACATATGGATTTTAATTAATAGTCATCAATATTGATTAATTGTAACAAATGAACTATATTAATGTAAGACGTCAATACAGTAAAAAATTACATGTGTGGTATGTGGGAGCCTCTTTATATAAATGTATAACTGTTCCAAAAAATAAAGTGTATTTTAAAAAATTAAGTAGCATGAATAAATAATGTGATGAAAGTGTTTTATATTTAGATGTATTGAAACTACTTGCCTATAAGAATCAAATTCAAGTGTCAAATTAATTATCTGGATCTTGACTTGAGACCTTCAGACTTAAACTGTACTTAGAGAAAAAAAAATTGAGAGGTCGAGGAAGGTCATTATCTAAGTTATTCACGTGAATGATAAACTAGTGAAGAAGAAAATCTGATCCAAATGATCCTAATTATCCACAGTCATTGAATTCATCAACACATAGCTCTGCTTCCTTTGCTTCCAGTCCTCTTTGGAATGAATATTCAGTGGTGAATCATTCATCCTGAGATACATCATTCCATCATTCATCCCTGAAATACATCATCCCTGAGAGAGATACCTGTCTTCACTGAGACAGCCTGCCAGTGACGGCTCTGGCTGGTGCTAACCCATTCCCACTCTCACCCAGGGACTGAGGCACAAATTCACAAGACCAAGATGGCTGTTTTGGGCCCCTGAAGAGAATGTTTCCCTGTGTGAAGGAAAATGAATTTAACAGGCTCCTAGCCAAAGCCACTGGGTCCATTACCTTGAGGTTCTAATGAGCATCCTATTCCAGCATTCCTGTTACCACCACTACATCAAGTTGTAGGTGACAACTCAGGATTTACACTGCTGAAAGTCAGTGAGCCTTTCTTTTCCTGCCACTTATCTTTGAAGCTGGTGTTCCATCCGAGGGAAGCCCCTCCTAAATAACAGATATAACACCGTTAGTTCCCACGCCACACCAGAACATGGAGAAAACAGTGAGATAGACTCACTGCCAGATACAGACTCTAAGACACCATGCATAGTTTGGTATACGGGTGTGGAGTACCCAAAGGTAAAGTGATCTGAGATTTCCTGGCCTAACCATGGTGGACTAATTTCTTCCAGTCACTTTCTACTAAAGCCAAAAATGTGACCAGGGTTCCCTCAGGGTCTCTAATTGCCCTGGTGGCTTTGGTAATTGCTCTGGACTCTTTCCACAAAAGAGTAAACAATGATGTGTCATTTTAGATTTCCCACATCCTCTCAGTTCACACTGTCATGGAAGGAAATAAATACCCTTGTCATTTTCATAATAGAGAGTTCTTTTCCACATAGTGTCAAGTACCTTTGTGGTTCATTTGTTTTAATAATCCAAATTTCTTCCTATGATCTATCTTTTACTCAACAGAGCAGAGAGTTCACCTTGGCTTACATTCATAGAAGAGGGCAAAGGACCTATTTGAAATGTCTCAGGCAACTGATAATATCATAGGTAAAATATTTAAAAGTCCTAAAATCCAACCTCCTGCCTTTAAACCTAAATGTCCTTGTTAACCAATGACCACCTACTCCCAGAAATGCTATTTGGCTCACCGTATACATCGTGAGTTAAAATCTGCTTCCAGGGCACTGGCCCTTCTACGTTCCTTCTGTATTTGATGAAAAACTCTTAGATGTGGGGAGGAGCTTCTTCAGCATCGCCTCACTGTCATTTTTGGCTGGATTCATTGACAAGGAACATATTTAACTCTGATAAAAAAGAACATTCAACTTCTAGCTCACCAAAGATGCCGCACAGACAAAAATTTGTCCATAAGTCTAGACCTTGGGTCTGGAAGCAAAAAATGTAATGAATTTGGGCCTCAGAAGTTGAAATAGAAAAAAGAAGAAGTGCTGACAAGAAAAGCAGGAAGCACTCAAGGAGAAATGCCACTTTCTGAACAGGATCCCATGTTGCTTTCCTAGAGGATGCAGAACCAGGGATGGTCCAAGTAGCTCTGATAAGTGACGGTATTCATAAGGAGTGGTAAATTTTGAGTGACATTGGAGACAGACCACAATTTGCATATCTACTCTGCCACGTATTGGCTCTGTTATTTGGAACAAATAATTTACTGATGCTAAAATTCTTCATCTGTAAAATGGTAAGAATAATAATTATCTCAGTGTTTTCAAGAAGATTAAAAGAGGTAATTTGTATAAAGTACTAAGTACATAATTAAGTGCTTACTCCTTAGCCATTACCTTTTTCAGAAGACAGGTGGCTTTAGTGTTATTCAGTGTTGCTTGTCTGGTTGGTTGATTGCCTTTGTCACAAAAAAATAAAATGTTCTCAAATTTTCAATGTTTAGTTCAAAATCTAAGGAAAGCCAATTTGTTCTTCAAAGGTTTTGTCATAACAAAATACTATAGACTGGGTGGCTTAAATAACAAACCTTTATTTTCTCACAGTCCTGGAGGCTAGGAGTCTATGATCAAGGTGCTAGCAGTTTCAGTTTCTGGTGAGGGCTCTCTTCCTGGTTTGCAGATGGCCACCTTCTCACTATGTTTTCACAGTGCCTTTTGCTGGTAAACGTGCATGGAGAGAGAATGGGGGAGTTCCCTGCTGTCTCTTTCTGTAAGGACATTAATTGGATCAGGGCCCCACCCTTGGGACCTCATTTAATCTTAATTACTTTGTTAGAGGCCCCATCTCCAAATACAGCCACAATGGGCATTAGGACATCAGCATGAATTTTGGGGGAACACACATTCAGTCCATAACAGGTTTTTGGCAACTGATTGCTCACAGAAGAAGAAGAAATGCTATATGAATGATGGCATATATGCCGCTTGGCAGTGCAGGACTTAGTATAATTATCCACACAATTAATTATAAGAGTAGGAAAATCAGGTACCTTTTGACTCTCATTATCAAACAAACCTTTTAAATACCTACACTGTAGATTGCAGTAACAGCTCAAATTTATTCACGCTTCCCTGTATACTTTGACAGTGTCCTCTCACACTGATTCTAGCTTTAGACATATGACTCATTTTGGCTCATAGGACATTAGCAGCTGTGATGCAAGCAGAGGCATTAGAAGCACTTGTGCATTGAAGCTTGCCTGCTTGTCACTTATGGAATCAACTACCATGAGAAAAAGCACAGGCTATTCTGCTAGAGGAGAGCTGAGACACCCAACTAGCAATTGAAGAGCCCTCAGCTGTTGTGCCAATTGACTACAGAAGCGTTAAGTGAACCCCCAGAAAGATCAGCTAACATTGACCCAGATAAACAGTACTACCCAGCTACCCCAGCCTAAATTGCTGACCCACAGAATCATGAGCTAAATAGATTTTTATTGTTTTAAGCTACTAAGTTTCAGATTGGTTTGTTACACAGCAATAGCAAACTGATACATCTATGAAGTACTCAGGACTTCCCTATAGGAAATACAGAAGAAATAGAATTGTAGGTGAGAAAACAAGACATACCATATGGGATATATCCTGCACTAAAAGTAAGGAGAAAAATTGTACCATTAGTTTCGTGAAGTATAATACTGATACCAAAGAATGAGAAAATTACACATAACCTGGAAATATTATGTAATTCCAGCATTTTGTATCCCATTTAGGATGAAAATTACTAAGGCTCATAAGAATTAATAATGGGGGAAAAGATATCAGGGACATTTATTTTGCATCCAAGAAAATTTTCTCTCTCTATGGTACAACTCACATTTTGGGAAACAAATCAGATCACATTTCTTTTACCCAAACCGCTTTGCCCATTCCTTGAAATTACATATGATGACATAATCCAAGTGCAACTTGGCAAAATAGAGAAAGTGCAGCTCGAGTCTGGTTTCTCTTCAATTTTTATTTCCCCTGGGTCCCATTCATATTTCTTACAGACACTTTCCCTTGTGACCCAATCTAATTTGATTCCCTACCACATCTCCTCTACCAAGAGCATCCAAAGCTATTTTTCAGATATCCTGTAAATAATCTTTTGACAGTACTTAAAAGGTAATAGTCAGAAGAAAAAAACTTTAGCTCTAAAAGGAAGGGGGCATGGAAAAAAAGGCTTTTTTCAGAACAGTGTCTAAGATTGTACCTGGATATTATCAACCAATCTGAGTGATCTATTTTTCCAACTGACTTGACAGAACTGACCCATTATCTTGGCTTTATAGAGAAAAAAAAATCATAATGAGGTAAAATGAGAAGGAAAAACTGACCAGTCAGAACAAAGTTATGGAAATAGAGCAGGCATCCTGAAAGGGCTGATATTTTATGACAAAGCAAAATGACAAAACAGTTTTCTAGGTCCAACAGTCCAACATCCTTCAATGAAGTTAGAGAAGGAGCTTATGTGCTTTGCAGAGAGATCTGACATCTGTGAAAAATTCATTTGCACTTGAATAAATTTTAAACTTCCTTTTTACTATCCCTACTAAGGTATGAATGTTTATTTCCCTCCCATATTCCTGTGCTGAAACCCTATCACAATGTGATCCTATTAAGAGACGGGATGTTTAAGAGGTGATTAAATCATGAGGGCGGAGCCCAAATGAATGGAATGGAGGCTTTTATAAAAAAGGCTTCCTCTATGCCTTTTTCAGCTTTTTTTCCTTTCTGTCATGTGAACAATCAAGGCATCATCTTGGAACCACAGAGCAGCCCTCAGAGACGCTGAATTTGCCAGCACCTTGATCTTCAACTTCCCGGTCCCAGAACTGTGAGAAAATAAATTTCTCTTCTTTATGAATTATCCAGTGTCAGATATTTTGTAATAGTAGCACAAACAGATTACAACAGTCTTCTGTGTCCTTTCTTGGCCCCAGGGGTCTCTCCCCTTTGTCTGTCAAGCTCACTCTACTCTAGAATGCAATCGACACCTTATACTAGTTTGCTAGGGCTGCCATGATAAAATGCCACAGACTAGGTGGGTTCAACAGAAACTTATTTTCTCACAGTTTTGGAGGCAGAAGACCAAGATCAATGTATACTATGGACTGAATTGTGCTCCCTCTCCAAAATTCGTATGTTGAAGCCCTAATCTCCAATGTGATGGCATTGGGGCCTATGGGAGATCATTAGTTTTGTATGAGGTCATAAAGGTGGAGCCTTCTTGTTGGGATTAGTGCCCTTATAAAAAGAGGGAGAGATACTGGGGCTTTGTCTCCATCACATGAGGACACCGGGAGAACACGGTCATCGGCGAGCCAGGAAGAGAGAACATACTGGGGAACTGAATTCGGTAGTCCCTTGATCTTAGTCTTCCCAGTCTCCAGAATTGCGAGAAATAAATTTCTGGTGGATAAGCCTCCCAGTCCATGGTATTTTGTTACAACAGCACAAGCTGATTGATACAAGTTTGGTTTCTTCCCTGAGCCTCCGTCCTTGGCGTGTACGTGGCCATCTTCTCCCTGTGTCTTCAGATTTTTACACTGTGTATGTCTGTGTCCTTCCTAGGTTCATTTTCTTATAGTGACACTAGTCACATTGAACTACGGCCCATCCTGATGGCCACATTTTACCTCTTAAAGCCCCTGTATTCAAGTACGGGGGGTGTAGAACTCAAAGTTAAGGTCCTTGCCTCAGAGGTTATCTTTCACCATACTTCCTTGATGTTAAACCAGTTTCATTGGCTTAATCATTGTACAAGATGGAATGAAAATATTTCTTCCAGGTTAAATATACATGTCAGTTGATTTCAAGGTGCACCGTAATTTTGGACATGTGATTTAAGGGGAAAAAACTGTCTTTTTAGAAATATGATCGTAAATGGCTTTGAAAGCCTAGAAGTTCCTGCAAGATTTAAAGAATTGAAGCTCAGTAGTTGGAATTATGGCCCATGAAAAAGTCATAAGTAGATGGCTCTCCACTGAGTGATCCGTTTAGATCACTTAGCTTCACATTCTCAAATCTTGTAACATCACTGAGGATATTTTCAGTGTGGACTGGAGCAAAGGGTGCAAAGGCAGAAGCAAGGGGACTTGCTCAGTTTCTTCCAGTTCTTTCATTAGGAAGTAGTACCCTACACACTGACCATGCTATTAGCCACAGGCTTTATCTTACAAGGTCGTTGTTTTCGAATCCCTACCATGCTCTAGTTCCTTTTTATAGGAACTGAGTAAGTATCAAGCAGGCAGCTAGTCAATGCTGACTGACTGAATTAGTATCGTCATCACTGCAGAGATATTCACATGAGACCACTAGTAATTCCAAGTGGCCTTCATCTTTATTTTGAGGGCGAGAAGGTGTAGATCTGTTCCTTTTTAATCCTTTGGTCCACCCGCCACTTACTTCTATCTGAAAAGAAAATTGCCCTTCATGAACATCCATTTCCCAGGGGTGGATATAAAATCAGAATCCCCAGTCTCTGTCAAATACTCCTCCTCTTTCTGCTTCAGTACTTTACTCCCCATCCCCAAGTACAGGACCTTAATGTTCACATTGAACATTGAACAAACAGAAACTGAACTTTAGATGTTTATCCTGAGTGACTTCCCCAAGAGTATATGGCAGACTCTGCCCTGCACTGTGCTTTCTCCTTGAGACACTGTCCCTTGTCTCCCAAACTTTTGTCACAGGCTTACTGCTTGCTTTTTTCAGAAATATTGCTAATGACTAAAGAGGGGTAAACATCAAATTCTATTTATTCTTCCCTTCTCGGAGCATTTTCTTGCTTCTGCACTTTCTGTCTAAAATAACCCTTTTTGAAAATCATCATAAAAGCTTGTCACTCCTATTTTGATGTTTCTTACCCCATAACCCATGCTGGGGCTGCCCTATAACTGTTTTTCTTTGCTGAACTAATCAAAAGTCCCCTGGCTAATTATATCATCTGGGAAGCAGAGGCAGTGGGTGTTGGGAGGGGCAGCCAGTGCCATTCATACTAATTTGGCTTCAGCTACTACATTGCCACTCTCCAAAGAGACTAATTCTTCTTTGGATGTTGACCAAAAAGAAACGAGGCGGGGAACAAGCACACGCAAGACAAACAAACTGCTATTCCTGGACACATAAAAATATACCTTTGGAAGTGGTTTAGTGAGGAAAGAATATTTTTTAACTCCCACCACAACATTTGTCAGTCTAATTTCTTCTTGAGTAAACAGTTCTCTGTTGGAGCCAAATGACACAAGGCGTTTTTCAGCTAAATGGCCTTTTGTTTATCAAGGTTATCTATCCATGTGGATTGTTGTCTCTGGTCACTTGCTCCTCTGGGTTGAAGGCAAAGGCATAAATTGTGCCCATGTAATCTCTTCATTTTCGGAGAAGGGGCACAGGGACAAGTCATAAGACATTTAAGTGCTGGGAAACTTCTTAGCCTGAGTTTTCTTTCTCAGGAGTCAGCTTACTCCACCAGTGCCTCTATTCATGTGGGATATAATGTTATTTCATTTTCCTCTGGTCATTTTACATCCCTGGAGAGAGCTTGACTCATGATATAATTATATGCTCGGCCAGTTCCCACTGAGGATCACTCCAGACTGCCACTGACCTGCCCCCCACTGATCTTCCACTCCAATGCCAAAGAGAGCAGAGCTCTGCCAGAAACAGAGTGACACTTTTTGCAAAACTGTTAATTCTTAAGTTCTCAGACAACAGTTTGCAATGGCTGTTCTCTTTTCTCCAAGGGGAACGTTGAGTGCTAGAGGTTAGTGACTCACTGCAGAATCAGCCCAATTTGTGGTCTCTCTGGGCTGGTCAGCACAGCCTGCCTAGTTCTCTTTGGTGGTTCTTAAAATGTTTCCTGGAGGACAGATTTTTAAATGTTTGGGAATTGAGACTTGTTTTACAGAAAATATAAATACTGCCACTAGAGTTGTATAAAGCATAGTCTTGTATAAAGCCACCTTGAGGAGGTGACAGGATGACCCTGGCAGCCCCTCATAATCAATGGCTTGTTACCTGTCCTTCCATTCCATTTGTCCTGGATGGAGATCAGTCAGAGCTGTGGAATCCCATCTCTACAGGCAACATGGAGAAGTCACCTTTTCTGGTTGCTTGATTTCAGATAAGACTTCTCACTGTTTGCAGTTACTTGCAGGGCTGGGAGCTTCTTAACCAAATCATTTGAAAGCCATGCCAGAGCTTTATCTCCTAGCACTTTAATGTCTTTTGCTTATGTCTACCACAAATCCAGACTGTTTCCATTAGATCTATTTTTTCTGGTCTCCAAGGCTTTCGGGCTCATGTCAAATCTTTAACTTCCTCAGAAAAGCTTTTTCTGACCCCCTAATCTAATTTACATGTTCCCCATTATGTTTAAATCATAGCATCCTATTCTTTCTTCATAGCTCTATCATAACTTGTAATTATATGTTTTATTGCTAAAGTATGTCTCCTTCCATCAGAATGCAAATCCCGTGAGCAAACACATATCTGGTTCTTTTTAAAATTTTACTACTGTTAAACCAGAGGTTTCACATAGCACCTGGTACAAAGTTAGTTCTCAATAAACATTAGTTATAATTAACATTATTATTATCATTATTTGAATGAATAAATTTTTCTGCAGCCACTCAACTAAATGCTTCATGCTTTTAAAAATTGTGACTACTTCCCTCTCCTCCATTTCTTTCTATTTTTCTTTTATATTTATTTCTACATGTGGCATAAAAGATCCTGGATCTTTTCTAATTGGAAAACCATAATTATATATATATATATATATATATATATATATATATATATATATAATTGTGTATATATATTATTGTTTTATATATATATATTTCTGCCATTGTAATATTGCATTGCCCTCATGGAGACAATCCAAATGGCTTTCTCCCAGAAGGTCTCAGAAACCTCATATTCATAGTGCAATTGCATCAAGAGGACCAGAAACTGCATCAAAATAGCCCACTTTTTCCACCCAGTGATCCTCTTTTTACCCCAAATAATCTCCCTGTACTGGCTGGGAAGCATGCCGCTGGATGACCTAGTATTGCTGCTGCCTGAGAGTAGGCCACGGAGCTCAGTAAGAAGTCAAACAGTCAGAAATAAGGGTAATGTCAGTCCAACACTGCTCCTCCCAGGGAAAGCAGACTGTGATGACTGAGGAGGGCGGTTGTGTGAATGTAATACGACCTTACACCCCACTCCTCACCTGTCCTTTCTAACTCATGTTTCCTACAACACCCTTCCCTCCAAGGTCCAAGAAGGAAAGGGCCCTACAGTGCCTTCATTCCAACTGACCTCCCCAGCAGAGATCATCTGACAGCCATCTTACCTACCTGCCTATTTCTTAGAAGCTGTTATAAAGAGGCAAGATCCTGGGCTTTCATCTCAGCTCTGCCACTTATGAATTGTGTGCATTTGAAACAAAGATTTCACTTCTCCGAGTCTCAAATACTATAACAGTAAAATAAAGCTAACTTTCTCATAAAGTTATTGTGATCATTTAAATAATATTTATGATGATTATACTAACAACAACAGTACTAATGTTTCTCAAAGCACAGTGCATAACACTTCATAGCTTCCCCATAAGTATTTATAGGATCTATTATACCAAACTGCCCAGGATAGTTCATAAGCTGATTGAAATGTAATTTTAAAAATTTTTTTATCAGTATCATCAATTATTTTTTGAACTACCACTCCTGTCAAAGCATGGGGAGTGCAATTAAGAAAAAAGGCTTAAAAACTCCTGACTTCGTCAGAGATATATCTGATATATTATGTGGCCCATGACAAAAAATAATAAAAATAATGTGCACTGAGCATCAAATGAATGGCCTGAAAAACAAATGCCTCCAATATCATAGGTGGTAGCTATTCCTGTGGGTGGAGCTATTGTGGAAATTTTCTGGGAAGACATAACAGTGCTTTTGTTTCCGCTAGACTTTAAAACTCAGTGGCTTAAGAAAAATGATTTATTATTTTTGTGTGATTTTGTGGATGGGCTATGAGACCCTTTTGCTGGTTTTCTCTGGGCTCACTTCTGAAGTTGCACTCAACTGGAGGGTCTGCTGGTCTAGCAGTTGCTGATGGCTGCTGACGACGGGGCCTTGGTTCTCTTCTGTGTGACCTTATGTCCTCCATTAAGCCACCCTGATGTCCTTACGTGGAGGTCTCAGTTTAGCATTACAAGAGGATGAAAGGGGAAGCTTCAAAGTCTCTTGAGGCTTGGGCTATAAAACTAGCATGATACTATTTCCACTTCAGAAGCCTAGTCCAGATTTAAGGATGATGAGTGGAGCGGTAAAGTCGCATTGTAAAGTGGCATGCATATTGGAATAAGAATTGGTGACTATTAAAAAATTTACCAGAGCTTAGTTTTGTCATTATTTGTATATTAATGTTCCTTGTTACTACACTGTCGATCCATTGAGGGCAAGTAAAGTGACCCCTGAACTGTTTGCAGTAATTAATATTGAACCTAGAAGAGAGTAGCATCTCAATAAAGGTCTGTAAATACATAAATGAAGGAACAAATTAAAAGCAAATATAGTATTCCAAGTAGCATACTAGTAGAGTAATAATGAAAATAATATTGCTGGCTTCCACTTCTGGCATGAGAAAGTAGTGACCAGAGAAACAGAGACTAGAGTGATCCTCTTTAGTTAATGAAATAACTTGGAAAATATATAAAACAGCAGTTTTCAGACAACAGGTGGTATAGGACAGTGATCCCTGAAACATGGAAAACAAACAAGTGAACCCTGTGGGTGCTCCAGATTACTACGGAAGAGTGTACAGGGTGTAATCCAGGAAGGGAGAGCTGAATGGAACCTGGTGACTGGTGATTCCTTGAGTTGAGAAGACAGGGTTCAAAGTTCAAAGAGCGCATGGTAGCTAGCGTTCACAGAGAAGAGTACCAAAGAAAGAAGAGTGTCCAGGGAGAGAGAGTCCTGGAGATATGCAAGTATCCTTTGAGTCTTTAGCTAAGGATTGATCAGTAAAACCGTACGAAGAAACTGTCAAGGCCAGAGAAAGAACAAATAGAAAAAGCAAGCAGAACAATCCCCAGAGCTCACACAGTCTCAAAATAGTCAGTAGTCCTGCTAGCCAAGGAGGAAAGACCTCATAACATATGAGGCATTAGATAGAGTTCCCAGAAGAGTATTGACTCAGAATTGGGCCCAAGTTAGCCATGGACTGACGTTTGTTGTAGATCCATCTAACAACAAACGTTCAAGCAAGCATTTTCAAGTAACTTATGTGTATACCAGTTCAAAACTCAGAATATTTAAAGGAATATTTAAAATATGAAATCCAGCATCCAATAATGTAAAATTCTCAAGTCTAGCATCCCATTAAAAAATTACCAGGTATGCAGAGAAATAGGAAAATAAAATCCATAAAGAGAAATAAAATCAATCAATAGAAACAGATCAAGAAAGGGCACAGACAATAAAATCACTATATACAAACATAAAATAGCTGTTACAACTAAACTCCATATGTTTAAAGTGACAGGACAATTCAGGATTATAATACGGATACTTACTGAAGATATTTTTAAAGATTTCAGAAGATGGTTATGAAAAGACAGTTATGGAAAATATTATAAAAGACCTAAATTGAAGTTCTAGGATGAAAAAATATAACACCTGAAATTAAAAAAAAAAAAACTGAATGAAACTGAAAACAGATTAAACACTGCAGAAGAAAATGAGCAAATTCTTAGTGAGTGGTAGGACAATGTGGAGTGACCTAAGAGGTACATAATTAGACATCTAGAGAAGGAGGAGAAAGAAACAAACAAAAAAAATATTTTAAGAAATAATCACTGCAACATTTCCAAATTTGATGAAAATTATAAATACACAGACCCAAAGAGTTCAGAAAATGTCAAGCAGAAAATAAATAAAAATTACAACAACATGTATCATATCAGATGGTTTAAAATGTATTAAAAAGTGAAATCTAAAAAAACAACCATCAGAAAAAAGACATACTACATACAGAGGAAAATGATAAGAATTGCAGATTTCTTGTCAGAAGCAATGCAAACCAGAAGACAGTGAGGTGACATCTTTAAAAATCTGGGTGGTAGGGAAGGAAGGGAAGGCAGGAGAACAATCAACTTAGAATTCTATACCCAGAAAAGATATCTTTCAAAAATGAATATTAAATAAATATTTTCTTAGTCGCACAAAATCTGAAACAATTATTTGCCTGAAAATTACACTACAAGAAATGTGGGGGGAGAAAGCCTTTCAGGAAGAAATAAAAGGATAGCAGCTAGAATTGTGAATGTATAAAGAAACAAAGAGCACAAGAAATACACGATGTAGGTTTAAACATAAAGACCTTTTTTTTAATTGGCTATTTAAGTATTACTGTATATGCAGAAGTAAACTGTATGACAGTAGTAACAAGGGGAGGAAGAGAAAAATGGGCATACCCTTGTAAAGTTCTTATAGTTTATATAAAATCTATACTATACATTAAAGGCAGCCTGTACGAAATTGAAGATATACATGGTAAACCATAAAGCAGCCACTAAAAATACAAAACAAAAAGGTATAACTAATAAGACAACACAAGAGCGAATCTAAACAATATGCAACTAATCTAAAATAAGGCAGAAAAGGGGTAAAAGAGTTGAAAAGCAAACAGGACAAATAAAAACAAATATCAATTATGTTAATAATTACATTAAATGTAAATAACAAACACATCAAGGAAAAAGCAGAGATTGTCAGATTGGAACTCAAACAAACACAAAATAAAGAAAACAAAGACAACTCACTAGAAGAAATAAAATAGATTAAAAGAAGAAGATTTTAAATATATATATATGTAATTCTAGTACAAATTAAAGAAAATAAAAGTGGCTGTATCAATATCAGACAAGGTAGATTTTAAAGTAATAAATATGATAAAAGATAAAAGGGGTTATTTCATAAGAAAAACGTACTTAAATTAGCAGGGGGAAATAGAAATCCTAAATGTTTATGCAGCTAGTAATAGAAATTTTAAATAAAGAGAAAACTCAGGGCAGTAAAAGGAGAGATAGATAAATCAACATGTATGTCATATATTTCAATATCTCTTTCAATAAATGATAGAACGAGTAGACAAAAATTTACTAGAATATGGAAATGGACACTTTTTCAAACAACTTTACCTAATTAACATTCACAGAACACTCTACCCAACAACAGCAAAATACAATTTCTTTCCAAGTGCACCAAGAACATTTACCAAGATAAACCATGTTCTAATCTGTAAAAAGATTCAAATTATATAAAATATGTTATTTGGTTACAATGGAATTAAATTATAAAATCAGTAACATAAAAATCTTTACAAAATTCTCTGACATTTGAAAATTTATTAAGACATTTCTAAAAAACTCATGCATCAAAAGGAGGAATCAATGAAATATTAGAAAGTATTTTGAATGAAATGAAAAGGAAAACAAGACATACCAAAATTTGTGGTATACTGCTAAATTAGTACTTTTAAAGGGAGATGTATAATTTTAAATACTTTTGGTAGAAAAGAAGTCTCAAGGCTGGGCGTGGTGGCTCACGCCTATAATCCCAGCACTTTGGGAGGCCGAGGCGGGTGGATCACGAGGTCAAGAGACAACAAGATGAAACCCCGTCTCTACTAAAAATACAAAAATTAGCTGGACATGGTGGTGCGTGTCTGTAGTCCCAGCTACTCAGGAGGCTGAGGCAGGAGAATTGCTTGAACCCAGGAGGCAGAGGTTGCAGTGAGCCGAGATTGTGCCATTGCACTCCAGCCTGGGTAACAACAGCGAAACTCCATCTTAAAAAAAAAAAAAAAGAAGTCTCAAATCAACTACTCTAACTTTCACTTTAAGGAACAAGAAAAATATAATAAATACAAAATAAAAGAAGAAAGAAAATAAAAAGAGCATAAACCAATGATACAGAAAACAGAAAAATAATGTAGAAAATCAACTAAATTACAAGCTTGAACTTTGAGAATATCCACAAATTTTATAAAGATCTAGGGGGAGAAGTGAGAAAATGTAAGTTACCAACATTAACAATCAAAGATAGGATATCACTACAGTTCCTACGGATATTAAAAAGCTAATAATAGAATGTTTGCTGGCAAATTCTAGCAAACAAGATATAATCTATGATATAGATTCTCTCTACATTTATGACTAGATACAATGCACTCACAATCAAAATTCCAACCCACTATTTTGTGTAAATTGGCAAGCATATTCTCAAATTTGTATAGAAATTTGAAGGCCCTAGCATAATCCAAAAGCTTTGAAACAAAAAGAATAAAGACAGAGCACTACACTACCTTATTTCAAGACTTACTATAGATGTACAGTAATCAAAACAGTGTGGCATTGGCATCAAGATAGACAAACAGAACAAATAGTCAAGAATATATAGACATGTCAATCATTACTCGATATATAAAAATTAACTCAGGCTGGGCGCGGTTGCTCACGCCTATAATCCCAGCACTTTGGGAGGCCGAGGTGGGTGGATCACGAGGTCAAGAGACCGAGACCATCCTGGTCAACGTGGTAAAACCCTGTCTCTACTAAAAATACAAAAATTAGCTGGGCATGGTGGCACAGCCCGTAGTTCCAGCTACTCGGGAGGCTGAGGTAGGAGAATTGCTTGAACCCAGGAGGCAGAGGTTGCCATGAGCCAAGATCGCGCCACTGCACTCCAGCCTGGGTAATAAGAGTGAAACTCCGTCTCAAAAAAAAAAATTAACTCATTAAACTATAAAAATCCTAAAAGAAAACAAATGAGACTGTCTTAGTGATCTTGGATTTGGTAAAGAGTTCTCAAATAGGGCATGAAAGACATCTTTTATAATCATAGGTATCTATTCTTCATAATTTATAATATCTATAATATTGGACTTAATAAAAATTTAAAACTATTTTTCTTCAAAAGACGTTATTAATGGCTGGGTATGATGATTCATGCCTGTAATCCAACACTTTTGGAGGCAAAGTCAGGAGGATCACTTGAAACCAGGAGTTTGAAACCAGCCTGGGCAACAAAGCTAGACCCTCTGTCTACAAAAAAATAATTTTTTAAAGGACACTACTATAAAATATAAAGCAAACCTTAGGCTAAAGACAAGATTTGCAGATCTATGTCTACAAAAGGGGTGGTATCTAGATGTAAAGAACTCTTACAACTTAATAAAAATGGGGGGGAAAACCCACAATTTTTTAAATGGGGAAAAGATTTGAACAGATATGTCACAAAAAAAAGGTATATGGATGGCAAATAAATACAGGAAATGCAAATTAACATCACAAAATCACACTACACATTTATTAAAATGGCTAAAATGTTTAAAATTCACCATAGCAAACATTAGGAAGAGTATTGAGCAACTGAAACTTTCATACACTGCTACTGGGAATTTAGGGAGTATAAAATTTTATGACCACGTTGGAGAATATCTTAGCAGTTTCTTAAATAGCTACACATTCACTTATAATATTCAACCATTACATTCTTCAGTATTTATCCAAGAAAAATAAAAACATATGTCCACGAAAAACTTGAATATAAATGTTCACAGTAGATTCATAATAGCCAAAAACTGGAAATAACTGAAATGTTCACCAAGAGGTGAATGGGTAAATATATTATGGCCTATTCATAGAATGGAATACTACTCAGCAATAAAAGGGAACAACCTCATGATACAAATAGCAACATAGATAATTCCTTAAATAATTATGCTGAGTTCAATAAATACAGTCACAAACAAATGTAGATTCCATTTATATCAAATTCTAGAAAGTGCCATCTACTCTATATTGACAGAAAGCATACCATTCATTACCTCAATATGGGGAACTGGAGAGAGAGATGAATTACAAAGAGGCATTAAAAAACTATGAGAGTGATGGATATGTTTATTATCTTAATTACAATGATGGCTTCATGGTAATAGTCATATGTAAAAACGCATCAAAGTATACACTTACATATACGAAGTTCCTTTTATAATTGCTATACTCAAATAAAGATTCAAAAATTAATAATATTAATACCTAATAATTAAATCGAGCTTATTATGCGCTAAATAAGCAGTTCTCACACTTTATCTCAGGACTCTTGTATACTCTTATGGGTTATTGAGTACATCAAAACGGTTTGTTTATATAAATTTTATGTATCAGTATTTACCATATTAGAAATTAAAATAGAATTTAAAAAATTTCAATTTGCCAATTTATTTTAAAACAATAATAATAAACCCATGTCTACAAAAGATGATAACAGTATCTACCCCATAGAGGTGTAATAAGGATTAAAATTCAGCAAAGTGCTAGGACATAGGAAAACTCAATAGCATGTAGTTATTGATACATAATCCTACACTCTAAATATTTAACAAATGTGCTATATTTTACTAACCTGCATAAGATACAGTGTGGAACTAAAATCCTACCATACAAATAGACTTAGAAATAGCCTTAAACATAGATGGAACATCATAAATAAATAAAATTTATCACCTCTGAGAGCACAACATGATTTTTAAAAGGCATTATGAATCCGCTGAAAATAAACAGATTATTCCACAATGGCATAGAAAAAAATAGCTAACAAGGTAGGAAACACAGCTAACATAAAAATCACCTCAAACTGGCCGGGCGTGGTGGCTCACACCTGTAATCCCAGCACTTTGGGAGGCTGAGGCAGGTGGATCACAAGGTCAAGAGATCAAGACCATCCTGGCCAACATGGTGAAACCCTGTCTCTACTAAAAATACAAAAAATTAGCTGGACGTGTGGCACATACCTGTAATCCCAGCTACTTGGAAGGCTGAGACAGGAGAATTGCTTGAACCCAGGAGGCAGAAGTTGCAGTGAGCTGAGAATACGCCATTGCACTCCAGCCTGGGCAACAAGTGGGAAACTCCATCTCAAAAAAAAAAAATCACCTCAAATTACACACTAACATAAGTTCTGGATGTTTCTAAGTGAAAATACAAAGAAAAGTTCTATGAAGAAAGGAGTTTTCTGAAGTTTTAAAGCAGTAGGAAAACATATAAAAGAAATTATTTAAATTTTACAAATAAAAAAGCAAATTTCTGTAGGTAAAAACTCGTAACACAAGAAAGTAACCAAGTGGGAAGTATTTCCACAAATCTATAGCATATATATCTTCAGCATGAAATAAACTTATGCAAATTTTTGTTACATTCAATGTTTTTTTTTGCTTAGGGCTTTGTTCAGTAAAGTGAAATCTACAAAGTTATTCAAGAATTATTATAGTATAATAGCATCAGAATATTTTAAAATATTTTGGGTACTAGAGAAGGTATTATAAAACTAACATTTTAGAAATAGATCCCACTTTTATTTTTAAAATAAGCAAGCTGTGGCAGTTTTTTCTTTTCTTCCTTTTTTTGGCCATTGGAAAGCTCAATCATCTTTTCATGATTTTTTTTCTTTTCATTGTTATTGTATATGTTTAAGGTGTATGTAATGTTTTCATACACATACATAGTGAAATGATTACTATAGTCAAGCTAATTAGAATATCCATAATCTCACAGCTGGGCACAGTGGCGCGTGCCTGTAATCCCAGCTACTCAGGAGGCTGAGGCAGGAGAACTGCCTGAACCCAGGAGGCGGAGGTTGCGGTGAGGCAAGATGGCGCCATTGCACTCCAGCCTGGATAACAAGAGTGAAACTCCATCTCAAAAAAAAAAAAAAAAAAAAAAAAGAGTACCTACAACCTATTTTCTTAGGAAATTTCCAATATACAATACAATATTAACTATAGACTTCATGCTGTACATTTGCTCTCTAGATTTATTGATCCTAATGGAAACTCTGCAGTCAATTTCTTCCCATTTTCCCATCCCACTGTCAGCCCCAGATCCCAGCAACCACTATTCTACTCTTCACTTTTTTGTATTTGACATAAGACCATGCAGACCGGGGGCTGTGGCTCACACCTATAATCCCAGCACTTTGGGCGGCTGAGGTGGGTGGATTATGAGGTCAGGAGTTCAAGACCAGCCTGGCCAAGATGGTGAAACCCCATTTCTACTAAAAATTAGCCAAGCATGGTGGTGAGAGCCTGTAATCCCAGCTAATCGGGAGGCTGAGGCAGAGAATTGCTTGAATCCAGGAGGCAGAGGTTACTGTGAGCTGAGATCATGCCACTGCACAGCCTGGGCAACAGGGTGAGATGTGTCTCAAAAAAAAAAAAAAAAAAAGAAAATCAGCAGGATTTTTCTTTCTAGCTTATTTCACTTAACCTAATGTCCTCCACATTCATGCATATTATAAAAGACAAAATCATCTTCTTTATTAAGGGTACCTGAAATTCCAGTGTGTTTGTGTAACATTTTATTTATCCACTCATCTATTGATAGACACTTACATTGATTTCATATCTTGGTTATTATTAATCATGTTGCAATGAATATGGGAGTGAAGATATTTCTATGAAGTGCTGATTTCATTTCCTTTAAGTATATACCCAGAGGAGGGATTGCTGAGTCATGTGGTGATTCTATTTTTAATATTTTGAGGAAGCTTCATACTGCTTTCCATAATAACTGCACCTGCAGATATTTTATAAACTAAGGAACTTATTCGATAAACAGATCAAAACATTGAATATATGATTCACAAATAAGGGGGAAAATGCTCAGCCTCACTACCAAACCCAAAAGTGTGTGTACTAATTTCAAGCAAAGATACACAATTTTCCTTGTCCAAACAGTAATTGTTTTACATCATTAACATTTTATGGTCTGGGAAAAATCACTCTGAAGGCACAATAAGGACTCCATTGGTGTCAGAAACTCAATTCAAACCAATCTGAATAAGGAAATAAAAAGAGAGTGGGAAGGGAGGCAGGTAAGGAGGCAGGAAGGAAGACGAGAAAAATAGATCACTGTTGGCTTATCTAAATGAAAAACACAGGGGTAGAACTAGCTGATTTTAACTTGCAGGTGAATGTCAATGGCCCTACAATGTAACCAGGGTCCAGCCCTTCCCTCTCCATTTATCTCTGTTTTTTCAAAAAGGAGATGAAGAGTGGAGAGGGAAGGGCTGAACCCTTTTCACACACAAAGGTGACTATGTAAGATGATGGATATTCTAATTAGCTTGACTGTAGTGATCATTTTACTACATATATGTGTGTGGAAACATGACCTATGTCTTAAATATGTGCAATAACAATTAAAAATATATAAACCCATAAAAAGATTGAGCTTTCCAATCCAATGGTCCTCTTCGCAGCTCAGAATTTTGAAGAAAATAAGAGAAACTCCCCTTTAAAAAAATCTCCAATGGCCCAGCCGGGATAACATGCTGACCCCAGATCAACTGCTGAGTTGTTGCTGTTTCTCTTTCAGGAAGCCAGAGAGTAAGTTTTCTAATAGGTTCCTCTGAGTGATCAAGATGATGGCATGCAGTTGCAACTCCATTCGAGTCGTAAAGCAGGAGAGAGACTGAGTTCTTAATAGGAAGGTGCACCAGAAAAACAACCCAGAACAGATTTTCCCTTATAGTAGGAGGAGGAATTGATCCAAATTTTTGAAAAACAATTTGAAATGTGTATCAAGAACTTTAAAATGTACCTGTTCTTTAACCTAGCACAAGGCTAAAATCTCCTCAAAGACAAGAATCATATTTATTCATGGTTCTGAATCATCAGCCCCAAGAACATTAACATAAAAGAAAGTATTAAATAATAAACAAACAGTTTCTCTTCTTGGACTCTATATTAAGGAAATCAATCAAAACTGCTACAAAGATTTAAACACAAAAATGTTGCTAGGACCCAAAATGACATATAATAGGAGACCTACTAGGTAAGTTGTAGAGTAATAACATTATAGCCATTGAAAATAATGTCTGCAAGTAATTTGACTAACATGAGAAATGCCAACTACATATGTTAAGTAAAATACACAGGCAAAAATAAATACTATGCATATAAATATAAATAATATGTTCACATACTGTAAAAAAAAACAAAAACATCTGGACTGGTCATTTTTGCATGTTATAGGTAATTCTTTTATATTTTGTTTCTTCTCTATTTCTAATTATCTAAAGCAAATATATGCTATTTTTTAAAACAAAACAAAACCTCATTAAAAAATAGTTGACTAAACAGCTGCTCTTCATACAGTGTGATTTGAGGTTACCATATGGAGGCATGGGTGCCCAGGTCCACTGAAAGTTGGGCGGATAGGGTGCCATCTTCAGAAGAGCCTCCAGGGAAAAAGGGATCCAGATCTATGGATCGAAGAGAGGAGAATGTTCCTTAAGTCTACAAGAGGTGGGTTCTCGGGTACGGAGTCAGAATTTTAGAGGAACTGAAGCTACAATGAAATAAACAACAGAAGAGATCAAATCTAAAAGTCAAGGAATAAAAACAAAGAAGCTGAGCCCGGTAGGTTCTATAATGGGGAAGTGATGACTTCTTAAAGTGGCGACAGCAGGTTAAGGTGGGAGTGGCCCCAAAGGTAAATTTCACTCAATGTTCCATGTCTCTGCAGCTTAAAATGATATACATGAGGCCTGTTGTGTGGTGTTTGGAGGAAGAGAGAGATTTATTGCCTTGGGACAGGAAAGAAGAAAGACAAAGACGTGTTTGCTGGCTTGTTATGTTTCTGCTGTAACACACCTTACACTGATTGGGGTGGGGACAGGGAGAGGAAGTATACTGAAAGATTAGATTCACAAGGTAACGCAATCTTTACCTGAGAGGCCATGTGAGACCTGGAGCACAGCTGACCAAACTGGTTCCAAGACCCCAGTGATAGATTTCAGTCCAGGAGCCATGAAAGGGACATTTTCCTCACCCCCTCTATACCGCCACAGATAAACCCCAGTATGGTCTTGGCTGAGAGAGCACACATGCTTTTGTACAACCCAGGTGTCTAACCAGAACCTCTTAATTCCCCTTTTCAATTAGTTAATTCCTACCCAAACTTCAGACAGCTGTCATCATATTCCAGACCTTCCTGACCAGGCTAAATCCATGGTGATGTGTTGTGTGCTGTGTATTTTGCTTTCACTGAATTTGCTTACTTGCAATTGACATTTCTTTGGGATGCCTTGATAAACGTCTGACTCCTCTGTAGATCACATGTTCCCTTGTATCCTGGTGCCTAGCACAGTGCCTAGAGTATGGAAAAACCTGCAAGCAAATAAATATTTAATGAACGAGTGATGGTAAAGAGCTATTATTCTTGACCCACAGTGTAGCAAAGCAATTCCTTCTTGCAAGATCCCAGGTATAGAGATAGTGATAGACTGTCATCTCCGAGTTGCTGGCAGGCAGCATCTGACACCACACTCCAAGGAAAAGAAGAGGTTTGAACATCCAAGGCATGCTAGACTTCATAGAAAAATTACCAAGTCACAGAAAGTGCATTCATATAGCAACTCGCCCTGTCTACATTCACAAC
Organism: Leontopithecus rosalia; assembly: GCA_028533165.1. Classification (NCBI taxonomy): domain Eukaryota; kingdom Metazoa; phylum Chordata; class Mammalia; order Primates; family Cebidae; genus Leontopithecus; species Leontopithecus rosalia. The sequence continues at coordinate 3,175,437 of CM052666.1, forward strand.
ACTCATGATCAAAGATCTCAGTTGGCAAAGCCTCCTGCTCCTATTCCTGTAATACAAATGAATCTTGGCCATAGTGTGAAACAAGACTTAATCGTTGAGTGAATTCTGCTGTCTTCTTATCATTTTCACTTCTTTTCCCTTTTTTTGTTTTGAGACGGAGTTTCGCCCTTGTTACCGAGGCTGGAATGCAATGGCGCGATCTCGGCTCACCGCAACCTCCGCCTCCTGGGTTCAGGCAATTCTCCTGCCTCAGCCTCCTGAGTAGCTGGGATTACAGGCGCGCGCCACCGTGCCCAGGTAATTTTTTTGTATCTTTAGTAGAGACGGGGTTTCACCATGTTGACCAGGATGGTCTCGATCTCTTGACCTCGTGATCCACCCGCCTCGGCCTCCCAAAGTGCTGGGATGACAGGCTTGAGCCACCGCGCCCGGCCTTCTTGTCCCTTTTTCACCCAGTATTATCTATATTTTTTTGGTCCTTACACAGAATCTTCAGTTTTCTTCTACTGAGTTTTAACCTATTTCTGGGTAGTAGAAACTGATATGCTTGACTAAATAAATTCCGTTCCTACAGGAGATTCTCCAAACTTTCAGCTTCCAGTTATAGAAGGGAGTGACATAGAGATCGTCTTTAGACGGGTAAGATACGGGTTTTCATTTGGGGCACAGGAAAGCATGGGCATTCCTGAAGTCAGAAAGATACGGACTCCACCCACTAATGACTGAGCAGCCATTTTTGTCATCATTTTTTCAAGCAGGACAGTTTCAAGACTTTCATTCCAGATTTGTCATGATAGTAATTGTCACCTGGGGCATCTCATTCTGTCCAAGCAAGGAATGGAAATTCTAAAGCACCTCATTCTGTCCGGCTGAGGAACGGGATTTCTCAGGATTTTTGCAAGGTGGTAGGAGTCTCAAAGAACTAATATCAGAAATGTCATAAGGTAGCCAGATCCAAGACAGCTAACCAACCGGATTTGCGTCTGCTTATCCCACTGGAGCCAAGCCCCTCACAAGTACACATTGTGTGGGCTTCTAGAAGGCCTGTTTCTGAAATCTTACCTTGGTTTTTGGCCCTTGGAATAAATCTCATAGAACAAACTCACAAAAGGGGAATAAGAAGAAGGAGAAGGAGAAAGAGAAAGAAAAGAGGAAGAAAAGAAAAGAGAAGGAAGGGAGGAAGAAAACAGCTAAGTAGCCTAAATTATTTTTTGCCTGGGTTAATCTCTAAGTTAATCACCAAGGACTGAAATGATTGTAATGATCATGTTGATAATTATGATGAAGAAAAAGAGGGGAAAAGGGGGAGGAGGCAGATCTAGTTGTAAGCTCCTTACCAGGTACTGCAGACAAAGCCTTGGTCAAACACTGGGTAAGCAGAATTACTATCATAACAAATCAGGAATGAAAGTCTTTAAACTGTCCTGCTTGAATAAAAGACTACAAAAAAATGCTGCTCAGTCATTCTTGGGCTAAATCCTTATCTTTCTGACTTCAGGAATGCTCATGCTATCCTGTGGCCCAGAAGAAAACCTGTATCTTGCCCATTCTAAAGATGACTCTTTTTTTTTGTTCGAGACGGAGTCTTGCTCTGTCACCCAGACTGGAGTGCAGTGGCATGATCTTGGCTCACTGCCGCCTCCACCTCCCTAGTTTAAGCAATTCTCCTGCCTCAGCCTCCAGAGTAGCTGAGATTACAGGCATGTGCCACCACGCCTGGCATTTTTCTTTTTTTTTCTTTTTTTTGTATTTTTAGTAGAGACGTGGTTTCACTCTGTTGGCTAGGCAGGTCTCAAACTCCTGACCTCGTGATCCGACTGCCTTGGCTTCCCAGCACTTCCACTTCCAAAGTGCTGGGATTACAGGCATGAGCCACCGCACCTGGTGTAAAGATAACTTATATATCACTTCATTCTATAACTGGAAGCTTAAATTTAGGAGAACCTCCTGTAAGATTCAATTCATTGTGTCAAGCATATGAATTTCTACCACCCAAAAAGAGGTCAAAATTGAAATCAAACTTGTTGATAACTGTGGGAATTTTTTAACCCTGTTGTAAGTTAAGCTTCAACCTAGAACTAATGTACCTACTGTTTGAATACTTTTTAATCTTTCCATGAAAAACAAAAGATTCAATTCTGTTAAGCATTTTAACTAACTGAACTAGTATTTTCTTCTTGCATGATCTCTTGTGGTTAAAACCCCCATGGGACAAATGACAGGCATTGAACAAAATACAGGAAAAGCCCACAGAGGCAATGGAATCCATGTCATAACTCAACTAAGTCCTGGGCTTCAAACTCACTCCATTGGAAGGAAATAGCTTTTCAGAATACAGAAATTGGCTATTTAACCTTCAAATTTATTTTGCTTTATTGACTTGAACATGGAAGCCAAAAATGTACAACCACCAAAACTTTTAACTCTGTAGATCTATGTTGTGCCAGTGTTAGGTACTCTACCTAATGTGCCAGTATCAATGGAGAAAAATGGCAGAAAGAAGAAAAATGAAAACACATTTAAAAAAGAAAATATCTCTTTGCAAGCAATCTCTTCACTTAGCAGAACCCACAACTTTATGACTTTTTCAGCAGAGACAGAAGTGTATTTTTTAATTCTCTGATTCCTTTGGGGCATTAAAGCCACACTATAAAGCAGTGGGCTGTCAATCAGTCATAAAAAGCTTAACAGATGATGACATAAATGACAAGAATATGATCTATAACTACATTTTGAAACCATAGACTAATTCTTAATTGTCCAAACTCCTTATAACAAAAAAAAGTCTTCTGAAAAACAAGGACGAGTTAACATTAAAAAGCAGAGGGAATACTTCATGTTGGTTTCCAACCTGCAATCTCCTCCAAGTTGAATATTGCATACAAATCTGTATTTGTGAGGCACCCTCATCCACCAGTTAATCAAAGCCCTGGAAATTCAAGGAAACCTGTGTTTATGGAAATCTGGCATTTCTGTAAAGTTTTGAATGAGGACTAAATAGAGCAGTTCATCTCATTTTGAAACTAATGATTCCTGCCAAGTGGTTTTCCAATGCTGGGTCTTCTGGCTCAGTCAGCATTTAGGAATTCATTTATGAGCTGGGTTAGTAGGAGACTCTGGAATTCAAATTTATGTCTGCAACTCACTAGTTTGCTCCTGATAGGTCTCTGAAAAGAGATTGTAATCAATTTAACAAACCCAGACTTCAGGAAATTTTCATATCCCCCAAAAAAGTTCTGGTTTGAAGCTCTGTCCCATTTTGGAATCAGCCCCCTCCCCCTTCACTAAGCGCTGAATCTTGCTGTCCATGGCCTTTTTACTCAGCCTCATTATTCCATTATTCCAAACAGCCTCGCCAGGTGCGCTGGAATCTACCTCCCTTAATAGACCTACTAGCAGATTATAAAATGGCAGAATATATGTGTGGTTTGTCACCTCAGACAGTTTCTATATTATCTGTCTTTTTCTTGATAGAAATGGGAAAGGTTCTGCTAAGTATTCATCGAATTTGTTTTAAAGATTTATCTGCCCTATAATGTTCCAGGAAATTGGAATATGGCTTGTGTGTGTGTGTGTGTGTGTGTGTGTGTGCACACGCACATGCGTGTGTGTATCTATACATGCATATGCATGTTTCCACCAGTCTTATAAACCCACAGTTTACTTTTTTGCAAGGCAAAGGGCAAGCATTGAGCAGCCTTTCAATGTAACCATAAATTTACTACTTTTTAAAAAATTTCCTTTGAAGAAGTCATCAAATAAATTAGCAAAGCTGGAAAGGTGCCTCTAGTTTGTGTTGGCTTTGGGTCTTAGGGAGTTACTTAATAAACAAAAGCCAGTGAATTCAAACAGTAACAAAGTAATTTCAATGATTAATCAAGTGTTAAAACTAGTTTAACCTCTCCTGTTTTACAAACTCTATATCACCCTGACTAAACTAATAGAGGAATAAGACACCCATCTGGAAATCTCATCTGAAATATTAGATTGGGAATCTAAAATTCAGCCAAATAGTGTGGCTTGTAGGGATATCCTGTCGGATAATAAATTGCATTAATCTTACTTAAATTTTCCATCTAAATCATGTCCTGAGGCCATATTACTCTGAGGAAACTGCCTTACTTTAAATGCATTGTGCTACTGAAAACGATATTAAAAGAAGGAGGGAAAGAATTTTTCTCCTTTTTTTTTTTTCTCCTGCCTGGTTTTTCCAACATTAAAAAATCCATGTGAAACTTTTGGCCCTTCTGGAAGAACCAATGTCTACTCAGACCAGCAGCCGCTCTTTCCAGTCACTTGTAGGAAGCAGTATCAGTCACAGAACACTTTGAGGAACTTTTCTCTAATTTATCTGTTTCTTCCCATCTGTGAACTCTGAGTCATGGTGGCTTTTGGCAAATACTTTTTTCTTTTTGGTGGTGGCAGGGGGAGCAACTTTTTCTTAGCCTCTTTTTGACTTTCACACATACAGAACTGCAACCACTGTCTTTCCTTAAGCTTCTACTGTGGCCTTCTTATTCCTTTCATTTTTTTAATAGAAAACATTAAAATCTGCTTAAATGTTTAAACTATTTAAAAATTTCCAAGAAGGGGAAAAAAATATCATAGTGGCTTTTGTAGAGCTTCAAGAAAGGACTCTGCTGGCTCTGAAGCCACACCTAGCTCGACGCCGTTGTCTGCCACCTACTGTGAGCTTAAATATTAAGTGCACTAAAAGATGTGAGAATAATGTTGACTCAAACTTAAACCCACAAACTCTCAGAAATGCTGAGTTGTCTCTGCTTATTCGGAGCATCTGCTTTCTTAGGATTTGCAGATAAAGGGGAATCTTGGGATTCCCGCTATTTCTTAACACCCGCTATTCTTAACACCCTTGAAAACGGCTGAACAGAGAAAATGACAGGCAGCCATCACAAAAGTGATGCTGCTCGTCAGGACCCGAGTATTCTGTGGTCCTTCATAGCCACCTCCACATCAGTCCTCCCAGCATCCTCTAGGGCAGCCATCACTTTCATCACCTGCAGGTGAGGAAGGAGTTGTGCGTGGAGCACCCACCTGTGGCAGCAGGATTACCAGGAAAGGATGGAGCCAAGACCAGAGCTGAGGCTTCCTCTCCAGTCTTCTGACAAATCAAACCACTGGTGAGTGGAAGGAAGTAGCCTCTCATCCAGTCATCTGTAGAAGAGATTCCCCAGAGGCCCCTCAAACCCATCCTATCCAAACCCAGGTGAGTCGGAGGAAGTGCCACTCACTCAGCCATCAAAGCCAAGGGTATTATGGTTAAGCCAGCCTTCTTCCTCTCTCTCTTTCATCTAAATGAAAAATGCTTTCAGGACCCACCCCTCCTCTGCCCCAGTCAAATCCTCAAACCTCGAACTTGAACTTTTCTCAACTGTTAAGGGCCACAGCTCTCACCCTACTTTTTCTCACACTACTACCAGATGGATTCTTCCAAAATTCCATCAAGCTGATCCTCTTCTTGGGACTTCTCACAGGCTCTCATTCCACACAGGATAAGCTCCCATGGTGAAAACACAGCTCTGACTGTCATCTCAGTCACATTTCCCACCGTTCACCCACCTCAGCTCAAACCTGATGAACTACCAGTTCAGACACACTAACAGTTATTAGGTAGACAAGATTGAGAACCTAACTCGGGAGCGTGTGCCTGTAACAGTGGCTGGGTCCTGGCCAATCTCAGCAGCCATGCCAACCACCCATACACTGTGTTCGAACTGTGTTCAAATAAGGCAAATGCTGAGCTGTAACCAATCCAGTTTTTTCTGTACCTTACTTCTGATTTCTGTATGTCACTTCCCTTTTTCTGTCTATAAATCTTCTTCCACCACGTGGCTGCGCTGGCGTCTCTCTGAATCTGCTGTGATTCTGGGGGCTGCTGGACTTGCGAATTGTTCATTGCTCAATTAAACTTCTTTTAATGTAATGCTGCTGAAGTTTTCATTTTAAAATAAATAAAACTGTGTCTCACCTGAGCTCCCCATGGTCCCCCAAACCTGCCACCCTCCTCAAGGCCAAGTTGGGCCCTGAGCTCTGCGCTTCCTTAGTGCCCTGTGGACACCTCTAATCTAGCACTTATCACAGTGCTTTGAAATGATCCATCCACAGTTGTCTCTGACTAGATTGAGACTTCCCAAAAGGACCAGTTCTTGCTCACCCTTGTTAGTCAACACGTAACCCAGTGCCTTGCCTATGGCAGATGCTCAATCAATGTCTGTTGCACTGAGCATGGATTCTGTTTTGCTTTTAGTGTCTTACTTAACACTCGTTGATGATTCAGATAACTTGTAATACTGTTTTCCCTGAGGGAATTTTAGCTTGGCTGCTTATCTCATGGTTTCATTTCCCTTCCATTTCCCACAACTCATTTCTCCTTCCTCCTTAACTTCCCATATGACCCTCCCCAGGCCAAGGAGAACACCCTGTCTACTCCTTTCTGTTTACCATAACCTCTAATCCTTCCATTCACTAGTTCAGGGCTTATCTCCCTCAAGGATTTCCATGCTAACCCTAATTCCACATAGCGCAATCATCCTGGCCGTCCTTAAGCCCAACACTATTTGTTTACAAGCTTGTTTCTGGATCCCTGCTATTTGTGGAGTTGAGCATCTCTGTAGCCTGTTTGGTTATCTTAGAGTGTATGCTCTGTGAGGGCAGCTCAACTCTCTCAGGAAGCACATCCCCGAGGCATAGGCTGACCTTAAAAGAGACCAGAGCCAGCTCAGAAAACATTCCACTGGTTTTAGTCACTGAAAAATTGCAGGCCTATGGTGGTAAAGCTGTGCTCAAAGTGAATGGTTTAAAGTAGAATTATGACAGACCACCAACATAGAAGAAGCCATCTGCTCAGCTATCACACGGCCCTGCCAGTAGAGGATTACTCAGAGCCTACTCTCTATTCCTCTGTTTCAACAAGCTATCCTCATAACATTCTTTGAGGTTACATGCCCCACTGAAGTGAATAACGGCACAGTTTATGGTAAATGGTGAACTGAAAAAGAGCGGTGTCATTATTGCTGTAAGTACCCACAAAAGATGTTTATTATCGCACACAGACACAGCCACAAACACACAACTCATCGCTAATAAACTCATTTATTTCCACATAAAGTTGCACAATGTGGTGCAACCCAGCAAAAGGCTGAGAAATGTCAGCAATTCAGACCAAGACTATTTGTCAACGAAACCAATCCATTTCACCAGCTTCTGCGAACATTGCTTGCAAGAAGTCTTTTTTTTTCATAGAAGAAAATCATCACACATAACCTTAAATAGAGAGGACAAATGCTCACAACCACACGGACAAAGCAAACAAGTTGAGGTAATATTGAAGGGCGCTTGGTGGTTGTGAGGTGGGAAGAGGACGTTACTTTCTTGCATGAGATGCCTAGGTCAACATTTTTCTGTTACTGAAGAGAAAAAAAAAATCAAAGAAAATTTAAAGGAAAAACAGAGTCTTCTCACTTATTACCAAACTGTTATTTAAAGAGATCTTATATATTTTTTTTAATGTTCTACACACATTCACTGTGGCCTTCCTAGACAGCAGAGACTATGTTAGGTACTCAGCACATAAAAATAGATAAAGCCAAGTTCACAGATTAATAGAAGAAAGAAACACAGGCATAGCTCACCACAATAATACAAGATGACTGATTACGATAGAGATATGTCATTGGAAATCATAAGCTCAGAAAAGAGCTACTTTTAGTTTGCTTCTGACAAAATTTTTTACTCAAGTCAGCCTGTCTGCCTAATTTTTGGATTCTTACAATAGTCCTTACAGATCTTGAAAATAAATACCTAAGACAATTTAAGGGAAAAATACATATATGAGAAGCAAAATAATTATTGCTATAACTCAAAGAGAAACAAGGTTATTCAGAGGAAAAAGGACATGAAATAAAGCCAGAGAAACTGGGGAAAGGAGAACACCCCAGGGGCTGTCATTTCACTGGAGGTAATGAGAATTCAAGAATCAATACAGTAACAGTCATGTCAACTAGACAGAGTCTGGAATAAGAAATACAAGCAGCTTCTCAATTGGATTCTCACCCTTCCCCACACTCAAGTGAATTTTCTCTTTTCAATGTATTCATGTCCTTTACTATAACCTAGTAGTTTTGAGGACACTTATGGGCAAAATCTTGCATTCTCTACCCTTCCAGGCTTAGTTGGAGAGACAAGGCCAGATGGTGCAAGAATTAAGGTGACATGGATGTGGGCTTGAGGGCCTTGGGAGTTAAGAACCAGAAAAGACCACAGCAAGTTAAGACATCTGTGAGAAAGTGGTAAATATTCCAGGGGTAGGAACAATATGAACAAAAAGATGTGGAAATCAAACTTAACAAAACTCAAAAGACTTTTGAAAGTTTGAATTAAGTCCACTAAAGCAGAGCTCCTGTTAGGGATGAGTGGAAATTTGAAGCTGCTAAGTCAAATAGGGGCAGATTGAGAAGATTCCAGAAAGTCAGATAAAGAGATTTTGGCAAGTAAATCTTCTGTTGTCAATTTTGATAATAGCCAATCTATAAAACTGATTAGACAGGTTACAGAGATGATCAAGTCTGGATGTTCATATATTTGAAACCTAGATTATGATCAGATCTGCATTTTCCATGATAAGCCTGAGTAAAAGCATTTATTCCTATGAAATATATTCCTATAAGTTAAATAGAATCTAAAACCTCAAAAGAGAAAATTCAAGATGCAGATATGATTTTTTTTGTTTCCACTCCTTTCAGATATCCAGAGAACTGAGTTTGACGACCTCATGAGCCAGGTATTTCTAGGCTATTCGGTTACGGCTGTAACTTTTCCTGGAGAGCCCAGCTCACTCAAACTTTGCACTGCATTGATACAACATTCAGGAGGGTGCAGTGTCCGAGCAGGAGAGAACTTAGGAAGTTAGACTCTCTTTGGCTCCCAGCTCTGCCACTGACTGGCCATGTGGCCTGGAAAGGTCACCATCTCTCTGAATCTGGCTGCTCATTTGCAAAACAAGCATTTAACTAGTGATAGTTCAGTCTCTCTCAGATCTAAAATTCCCTCATAAAAAACGCCATTGGAGATTGAAATAAGTTTTCCTGGCCCCAGGTCACATTGCAAAAGTCACATTTTAATAAATCTTACTATCAACATGTCTACTTGTCATGTGTCTAGTGCACAAAAAATGGGAGTGCAGACTGTACCCTCAACAAATTGGGTCTTTTAAGCTTCCCAGATGTTTCGATCCCAAAGAAACAGTAGTAGGTAGTTTAAAAATGACAGCAGAAAGTCATCACCCCAGGGGAAGAAGCTAAGCTTCCTAAACCACAGACTGGGGACCGTGAGGTCTCTTCAAATACCTTGGGCAAGGCAGCCCCAACCCAGACAGTGCAGCATGGTCTGCCAAAGTCTGTGTGTACCTGGGGGTGATCAGGGATGGATGTAGTCTAAAGGAGGTAGATAAGCTCAAGATATATGATCTGTTTTCCTGCCAAGAGCAAATTGCTTGACAAGCCTCCTGCTTCTAAAATACTAAGGCATTATTTTCTGTATTAAAAAGTTTTGGTCTTTGTAAATGAACTATATCTGCAGTGGAAAATATTTAAAAAATAAGCAATTTGATTTTTTAAAGAACTAGATGGATAGTGAGCACAGTTTATAAGTTTCCCAGATGAAGGAAATGAAAATCAGTTGTAGTTTTCAGATGTTGGTATGTCCACATATGGGAAATTTTTATCTTTACAGGGATCAGAATAATCTAACTCTTAAAAATACATGTCTTAATGTTTTAAAAAACATTGATAATCCACTTTGCTTTGATCCTTGTGATAAGTTTATAAGGTAAGTCAGAAAGGAATTATTCTTATTTTACAGATGAGGGAATATATCCACAAATCTTGATACTTCCCCAAGACTTCCCCGCTCTTAACTATGTCTGTGTAAGTGAACTTGACGCAAGTGCAGTTTGCTGATGTCCTTCTGCAATACTCTGTGCTCCTGCAACACCTCAACTTCTGATTTGCATTTTGTATTGATTTTTAAGGTAAATCATTTTGCTGTCATTTATTTTAAAGTTATTTACTATGATAATACTTCCTAAATTAATATATAAGCTTATAATCAAAATCAAAAAATGATAAAATCCCAATGGAAAGTTTTTTGCTGATCTATTTTTCTAATTGATTTTAAAGTCATTTGGAAAAATTCAAAGGGTAGACCACCTAATTTTTAAATGGGAGTAATAATGGAGCAAATAGCAATAAGAGCTATTAAAATAAGTCTATAACAGTTAAATGAGCATGTTACTGACCCAAGACTTCACAAAAAGATGGGAGAAAATCAGTTTCAGGGACAGATCTTAGTGTAACTGAATATTAAATATTTATAAACTGGAGCATCACAAATAAATGGGGAATAGAAACATTTTTCTACAATTGGTCATAGGATAATTTTTTTCTATATTAATGAAAATAATTCATAGCCTTAACTTATATTTATACACTTAAGATCATATAGAATGAAGAGTTAAAATATTTTTAAAAATGAAAGGCACGAAAACAAAAAGAGATCAATATTTATATGATCTGAATGTAGAAGAACTTACTAAACTCAAATTCAGTGGAAGAAATTACAAAAGAAAAATATAAAGATGATTTCTAATCAATATTTTAATTTCTGTATATCACAAGACATGTCAACCAATATAAACAGATATTAAGCTGTGAAAAACAGTTGTATCACATATGAGACAAAGTTATATGCTCTCATTATATACAGAACTCAATCAAATCAATGTTAAAATCCTAAGAATTTAGTAGAAAACTAGGCAACCAATGTAGCAGATAATTCATAGAGATGCAAATGACTAATAAATGTACCAAAAAAAATTTTTTTTTTGAGATGGAGTTTCTGTCTTGTTACCCAGGCTGGAGTGCAATGGTGCAATCTCGGCTCACCGCAACCTCCGCCTCCTGGGTTCAGGCAATTCTCCTGCCTCAGCCTCCTGAGTAGCTGGGATTACAGGCACATGCCACCGTGCCCAGCTAATTGTTTGTATTTTTGCTAGAGATGGGGTTTCACCATGTTGACCAGGAGGGTCTTGATCTCTTGATCTCGTGATCCACCCGCCTCAGCCTCCCAAAGTGCTGGGATTACAGGCGTGAGTTACCACACCCGGCCCAAAATGTTTAACATCACTAGTGCTCTAAAGGCCAATTAGTATTATATAGAATTATTTATTTATTTATTTTTGCCTATCAAATGAGTAGAGTCTAAAACACTATCATCCTTGAGGATTGAAAAGTTGACGTGAGGTTACATCCCACTGCTAAAGGGCAAGCTTGTAGCATCTCACTACAAAACAATTTGACTTTGTGTTTCTACAGTCCTTCAACCATTCATACCTCTGACATCAGGAATTTCTCCAAAAGAAATAATCAAACATATAAGCAAATATTTGTAGACAAAGATATCTCCTGTAATATAATAAAATAAAAATGTGAAAAAGCACTTTGAGGTCTAAAATTGTAGGATGTTTAGCAAAATGATGGTTTAGAAAGAAGATGTATATTACGTACCTAATTGAAGGAGAAACAGATCATTTGGATTACATAAAGAAATACTTTTGACATGATGTTCACTGAAAAAAAAATTTAAGCTGCAAAATCTGTAACAATACAAGTTTAACAACTTGTTTAAATGCCTAAAAGAATACAAAAAGGACCAAACCAAAAATGTGGAAACTATTTCTGCATGTGAGATTATAATTGATTCATTTATTCTTCTTTATATTTTTCCATTCTAACCATATTTTCTAAAATGAACATTCATTACAATTTTTGGAAGGAAGGACAAAATGTACACACACACACACACACACACACACACACACACACACACATATACTCTACATACCCAAGTATATGGAAATCCTGTTGACCCGTCATCCATCCATAGGTCTTATCTTTGACTTTTTTTCAATAGTGAGGATAGATTATACTAATCATTCAATTACCTATTATCAAATTCCCTTGTGACACTACAAGATTACTGGCATGCCTGTAGATGTACTCTAGCCATGCAACACAACATAGAATAGTAAACCTCAAACCATATCATTTAGTAGACTATTCTGACCAGTTGATGTGAAGAATGTGTTTATATTAATGAAATGACACTAATTTCACCACTATACAGTTCTAAATGAACTAAAACCATAGGTGTACACTGGTCAATGGTTTGTGTCCAAGGAAGGAAAATGTACAATTTTATTTCAATTTTATTTTCAAGTATCCAATTAAATGATTGAAATTATGAACTAATTACATGTTCTACTGATGAAGTTTCAACCACAGTTATGTTTCAATCACAGAAATAAAACCTGTGTATAGAACTAATAGAACATCCAGAATTTTTTCACTACTCTCTTCAATTTGAACTTCTATTTATTACCTGAATAAGAAATGAATCAAAGTATCTTAACTTCTTTGATGATTTAGATGAATTTTTCTATTTTCATCTAGTACTGATATCACAAATATATTTATATATATCAAACACATATATAACACATAACACACATATGTAATACATAACACATGTATATATACTATGTATATATACACACACACAAAAAAAAGTATATACATATATAAAACAGATAGGGTCAGAGGTGGGCTGGCGCTGGCTCATACCAGCATGGCAGAGACAATTCTGCTTATCTCCTTCCTAGTCTGTGTTCAGCGACATTGCACTGGGAGCTTGAAATCAGCCACAGGGGAGTGTATACACCCAGAAGTCACCAAATACTACAAATCAGGCTTTTAAAAGTCCAGCGTCACCTTACCAGGACAGCACAGCATAATAGACATTTTTAACATATTTTTTACATGAGCAAGTGAATTAATTATGAAATTCAACATATTTTTATTGTCATTAATCATAGCAAACATTGGAGGAAGATTATCTCACTTACTAAAACTTCCAAGGAATGAGGCTCTAAAGTAAAAATGTGAGTTTTCCAAGGCAAATTTCAGAAAGTATCAGAATCTAATTTATTCATGTTTTCATCTAAATAATGAAACCATGCTCCCTCCAAATTCAGGCATCTAGGAAAGCAAGCCTAAAATGTTTATGGATCCAAAGCAATGGCTTACATGATATTCTCTACATATATACTTGCGATTGCATACATTTTTTCCCATAGGGAACAAGACAGGAACTGCAGACATTTATCACCTTTTCTAGATTCTTAAGAGTCCCAAAATGTTATCTCAGAGAACGTGAGTAACATAAACTTTTTTTTATTTTTGCAAAAAAATAAATAGTTCACTGCCATATGATGGTTACTCAATTTTCAGATGATTTAATGACTCCTCCGAGGGCAATATCTAACTAGTTTCAACCCCTGCTGTGTGATGAGGTTTTGACAGTCATAATTGTACAGCAGGCAATAGTTTAATATCAGCAATTATAAACCAGGAATTATCAATCACTACCTAATAATCTGGTACTAAACTATTGGATGTTGCTTCTGAAATAACAAGAAAATTTAAAGTGATTATATCAAGTGATTCTGTAATACTTCTAGGCAGCAAAACAAAAATAAAAGAAGAGTTTCAAGCTCTGTTAAGGTTTTGGTATCACAATCAGACAGCACCTATAAAATAAGTCAACTTTGCCATGGTCCCAGTGGCCAGTGAAGTTGGTTAGGACGAGCTTCTCTCCTCTTCAGCTCAGGCCTCCTGAAGCGCATGGGGCAGCTGTGTGCACCTCAGATGGAGCAGCCGAAAAGCGCTCAGAGCTTTGGTCCTTCCTGCAGCCCAAGTGAGATCACGGGTAAGTCACTTAAACTCTTTGGCCTTACTTTAACAACCCGGGATTATTGACCCTTCTCCAATTTAAGTCAACGACAATAACAACAACAACAACACCAGTAATTGTTCCCAATAATTTAAACACCTGCAGTGTGGCCAACATAATGCTAAGTTTATCATAAATGAATTTCCGTAATGGTCATACAGGGTAAACATTACTATCTTAATTTATATGGAAATAGCTAAAGCTTCAGTTTAATAATCTGTTCCAGGTCACATAACCAATAGTGGTTGAAGCTATGGTTCTTCCCTAGTACTATCTGACACCAAAGCCTAGGTTATCTTCACAAGACAGAATAACCTACAATTTACACATGAGACAATATAACCTACAATTTATAGAATTGCTGTAAAGAATCAATAAGGCCAAGATTGAGAAAGTACTCGGAATTTTTTTTTTTTTTTTTTTTTTGAGACGGAGTTTCGCTCTTGTTACCCAAGCTGGAGTGCAATGGCGCAATGTCGGCTCACCGCAACCTCCGCCTCCTGGGTTCACGCAATTCTCCTGCCTCAGCCTCCCGAGTAGCTGGGATTACAGGCACGCGCTACCCTGCCCAGCTGACTTTTTGTATTTTTAGTAGAGACGGGGTTTCACCATGTTGACCAGGATGGTCTCAATCTCTTGACCTTGTGATCCACCCGCCTCGGCCTGCCAAAGTGCTGGGATTACAGGCTTGAGCCACCGCACCCGGCAGTACTCGGAAAATTACAAGTTGCTCCATAATTGTTTTCAACCATAAAGTAACCCTTGTTAATTACTCAGAAAAAGACTGGGTATGTGCTGTGCAACTAATATCCTGTTGGCTGCTCCATTCTAGTCAATCAGCTCCAGTCACCAGTTAATTTCTTCCCTGAATAAAAAATAACTAGCGGAATTTTAGCTTCTTCTGATCTCAAACACAATCAACTAATAAATCTTAATGTCAATCCCAATGCCCCGTACGGTCTGTTATGTGTTTAATAAGCATTTATAAGTATTTCCTGTATCCCAAAGAGTGATTGCTGAATTGTTTTTTCCATTAGAAGACCCAGCTCTAGTCAAATGGACTTGCAAGTGGGATTAATAATTTCAGGCCATGTGGCTCATGCTCCCCAGCAGACATATACATTCTAATGGGATTTTTTTTTTAAACTGTGACTTTTTAAAAATTCTAAAAGTAGCACAACTATTTTATTTAAGGAAAGTATTGCAATTTTCCCTAAAAGCCTTATATTAAATGTTTTATTTTGAGAAATCTTGAAGATGGTAGACCAAAAGCTACCATTAATTAAGCACCTTCTGAGTGCCGTTCACTGTATTATGAATTTAACTTTTTTTTTTTTAGACGGAGACTTGCTCTGTCACCAGGCTGGAGTGCAGTGGCACAATCTCAGCTCACTGCAACCTCCACCTCCCAGGGTCAAGCAATTCTTCTTCCTCAGCCTCCCGAGTAGTCAGGACTACAGGCACACACTACTACACCCAACTAATTTTTTTTTCGTATTTCTAGTAGAAATGGGGGTCTACTAAAAGACCAAGCTGGTCTCGAACTCCTGACTTCTGGTGATCAGCCCGTCTCAGAGCCTCCAAAAGTTCTGGGATTACAGGCATGAGCCACCGTGCCTGGTTTAACATATATTTTGACCAATCCTAACAACCCTGAAATATCAACATGATTAAATGATAAGTATGGATAGGTGTTGAAATTGAAGCATTCTAGTATGTCACAACAAGAGTAGGAGCCACAGGCGTACTAAAATTATGACCAATCAGCTGAAATGAAAGAAATAGCTCAAAAATATTGAAAGAACAAATTTCAATAAGGCACAGGTCCGTGTTGCAGTGCCATGCCTAAGTTCTCAGCTGATTGCAGAGGTTTTCTCCACCAGCAATCCCCCACCTCTGCCCCGTGTGCTGATTTTTGGTGCATTTTATCTGACTCTTTTTTTCCACATATACCAGAACAAAATAAAGAACAACAAAACTTTGCATTAGGCTTACATTTATTTGAATAAATTGGGAAATTTGCAGATATATTTTGTCCTGAGGTTATAATGCTTACCTTAAAATGATTGGAAACACATCCAATCCTGAAGATTGAAGTCAGTTTATTTGTTAGAGGAAGGATATTTCTCAAATAGTTCCTATCATTGACTCCCTGTTTGGCCTTCCCACAGCTCGGTGGCTCCTGTGGTTGTTTATTTATTAGAGTAACCAAACACAAGTATATCTCTTCTGACTGGCATGTATCTCTTTACTTTGTTTCTGGTTTTTTTTTTGTTTGTTTTTTGTTTTTTGAGACGGAGTTTCGCTCTTGTTACCCAGGCTGGAGTGCAATGGCGAGATCTCAGCTCACCGCAACCTCTGCCTCCTGGGTTCAGGCAATTCTCCTGCCTCAGCCTCCTGAGTAGCTGGGATGACAGGCACGCGCCACCATGCCCAGCTAATTTTTTTTTAGTAGAGACGGGGTTTCACCATGTTGACCAGGATGGTCTCGATCTGTTGACCTCGTGATCCACCCACCTCGGCCTCCCAAAGTGCTGGGATTACAGGCGTGAGCCACCGCGCCCGGCTTTGTTTCTTTAAAATATATATATGTAGGAGTACAAATGCAATTGTGTTACTGGGATATATTGTATAGTGGTGAAATCTGGGCTTTTAGTGTATCCATCACCTGGGTAGTGTACGTCGTACCAAATAGGTGGTATTTCATTTTTCTTCCTCCTCCCATTCTCCTCCTGGAGTCCCCAATGTCTATCAGCCCACTCTCTCTGTCCAGATGCACTCATTGTTTAACTCCTACTTATAAATGAGGACATGTGGATGCTGACTTTGTTTCTCAGTTATTTCACCTAGAACAATGACCTTCGGTTCCATCCATGTTACTGCAGGGAAAGAGAGAGAGAGTGCAAGTGCAGGAGCTGGACTTTCTGCCAGTGTGGGTGCAATACAAGCATCCCCAAACTTGCCCTGACGGCAGAATTTTTATTGCTTTTGACGACAACAGAAAGAAAGACTACAGCTAGGCCTGAAGTCCCAAGCAGAGTTTAATGTGACTGCAGAAGAAAAAGTTGTGTTTTAACTTGCAAAATGAGAAAATATGATATAGCAATAAACATGGGTGGTGCCTAAGCATCAAATCTGTGGACGAAATTGCAGCCTAATGAACCAACAGAGGGGATCATCTATTTACTTTCACTCTTTTAACCACAACAATTTAATAGCTTCAAATACTTTTGATGGAGTTACAGGCCTAATAAATGTCACATTCCAAAGTTTGGAAGCCTAAAAGTTACTCTGGATTCCTGCAGTTAAAACAACAACAAATATCCACAACCCAATCACTCAAAGTTCCAGTGATCTTATAAAGCAATCCAATTCTGCTCCCTTGAGCCAATGATATCACTTGTTAGACTTGTCTAATAAATCACTTGGTCAAATTTAATCTCTACTTGCACAATATTATTTAGCACCTCATACATTCTGTTCCCTCTTTAGGGCAATTCATTAATTAGACATTGTCATATCTGTGAAATCAGGATTATACATGCCATCCTCATTTTTCATATAAAGAAACAAAAGAGCAAAGATTTCTTTGCAGTAATGCCTTAGGCAAAAAACAATTCACATCATGGGTATTGTGCTGTATGTTTGGCTCTGTTATTGTGCTAAAGACCTCTGATTCCTGTGCAAATTTTCTGCTCTTTTAAAAATGTTTTTTCATGCAGAGAAACGAATTATAAAAACCAGAGGGACAGAGGGCTTTCTGAAGGGAATGGTGAATAGTGCTCATACAGCAAAGAGATCAATGCTTAAAAACTGAAACACTGCCATTAAACTTAGCATGCTGGAAGTCACTGGTGACTTGGATAAGTGTCAGTGCCATAGAGAGAGGAAAGATGCCAATGGATCAAAAGTTATTTGAGATGAAAGAGAAAACAGTAAAAATAGATTACTATTCCTAGAATTGTACCTGTAAACGAAAAAACAAGGGCTTTCTGTTCATGGCATCTTGATTGCACTGGTCACCCAGCCTCAACACCTAGTCATCTTTCATAGTTTATCTCCCTTGCCCCCTACATTGGAATTACCAATTCAATGAAATTTGCTGAAATCAATGCCTCTAAAATGAATAAACTTCTTTTGATTTTCACAGCTACCTTTTAATTCTGACTCTCATTGTTTCACACCTAGACACTTCGAGAACTTCCTAACTTTTTGGCCTAGCACTTCACGCCCTCAACAATCTGCAACCTAACTCCCTTGTCAGATTTATCTGCCTTGACGACCCCATTTGAGAGCTTTTCTCCAGCAAAATTCTCCGTCAAATGCATCCTACATTTTTGCACATCCTGGCCTTTGTTTTGGCCGCAATCACCCCATCAAATGCATCACCATCCTTCAAGATCTATGTCAAGTATCATCTTCCACATGAAGCTGCCCTGCCCTCTCCAGACAGAGATGATCTTTCCCTTCTCTGGCTTCTTTACACCAACACGTCACTCATCACATTCATCAAGGCTTCTTAAGTTCCTGTATAACAGGGACCACATCCTAGTGTATGGTATAGTATGTAGCTCTTCCCCAAACTTAAACAGTACACTTCATGTTATATAAAAAGGCACCTGACACCAAGTTTGTGGAATGGTGGTTCTTATTTGTGGCTAGTGACAAAGATAGCTAAAAATGGGCTTCTGATTGCTTTTGCTAACAGTTATTCACTTTGTACCTGGTTCCTGACTGCAAAGTTACAATGTTTCGAAGTAAAACCAGCCACTTTCCTAAGACTCCAGAAAAAAACAGGCTCCTATTAACAAATTGTTTTCATCACTAGTGCTCAGCAATAACAAATCTGTTGAAAAACCAGTTGGATGGTAAAAAGCGGTTATCACTTGAACCAATACTATTATCAGGTTACACCTTTTAGTTAACAAAACTGAAGACTATGCAGGAAACTTTACCCAGGGAACTAAGAGTAGAGTTCTTAACTGTTAATGTGTTGACATCATTTAAATTTGTTCTCTCCTATTTACTCATTCACTGAATGTATATTGGTTGCATATCATATCGATGGCACTGTATTAGGTATCCCTTTTTCTTCCACTTTTTAAAAAGTTTCCACAGCTTACTGATGTTGGGGGAAAACTGGTCCCAAGAGCCATAGCCTTGAATTCAGAGGTTCCTGAACTGAGCACTGACTGCTTCTAACTCACAGCCATCCCAGTCCACTTTCCATGCCTTCCTTTCCTCATCCATTCATTAAGATGTGGAGAAAAGAGACAAAATAATTCCACTTGTTAAAAATGAATCTAGGGTCCACTATGCATAAGAATGGAGGTACTAATGGTGTATCTGGAAGCAATTCACAACAATCACATTAAGTACATCTCAAATAAGTTAACAGAAACAAGAACATTTTAAGGTTGTAAGTTTCAGGAAAATTAATGGAATGAATGTAAAATAAATGAAAGAGGAATATTCCCATGCATCTAGCATCCAGGTCAAAACATAGTACCATAGAACATTAATAGCAGAAAAGATAGCCGCTATCCTGGCTTCTAACAGGAATCTATATATTTTTTTAAAGCCTCCTAGCTTATTTGCTAGGTTTTGAAGCAGCTCTTCTAGGGAAGTTAACAAAGAATACCTTACAATCTTAAAGTTCTTTTCATAATGGTGTGTGTGTGTGTGTGTGTGTGTGAGAGAGAGAGAGAGAGAGAGAGAGAGAGAGAGAGATTAGACATGCTCTATCACCTTCCCCTGCTCCCAAGGACCTGGAAAAATGATACATGGACAACAACTTCTTTTCCATGAATAAATGATTGAGTTATTTAGCAGAAGTGGGGAAGAAGGTGACATGATAAGAATAATGTCTTGGAGCCTAATTCCATCATCCAAAGATGTGGGTTGAAATTAGGGACAATTGGGGCCAGAGAGACAAGGGCCTAAGCTGTTTTTATAATACAGGTGTGAGATGACAGGGCTGATAGTAAGTTAGTGACTGTGGAAATAGGGAAGAATGGTTGGTTGGAGAGGCATTGTGGGCACATAATAAATTCCAGAGGATATACTGGCAGATGCCAAAAGACAAGGTTTCCCAGAATTAAATCCTGATGCTCATAAACTCTGGTATGTTCCTTTATCCCCCAGTGTGAGTCTGTGTGTGCATCTATCTATGTGTGCCTGTGTGCCTGGAGCTTCACCCCAAAAGATCAAAGCCTAATTACTGTACAAACAGACATATACCACATGAATATAAAACAGTCTCTGTCAACTGAGAAGTATTGAAGATGTCTTTTTGTAAGTTTCATGCCTCTTAGGTAGAGTCCGAAATGCATGTCATCTAATTTTGGTATCTTTATTCCAAGGTGGGAAAGGATGCCCTGTTTTAATCAAGAGTTTATAAAGTTAAAAGGCATGGGATCAACTATTCTGTTTTCTAAAAATTGATGTAGATAGACACTATGAATGCTGCCACACACACTTCATACCCAACCTACAAAATATATCCTATACCATTCTGGGGGCCTCTCCCTAGAAGCTAACCCATTATGCCAAAACATGCAGTGGTTTAGTGAAGTGAATAGACATCTGAGAAAAGGATGAGACCACTAGACATATTTCCACTAGTAAGCAGAGCCAGACATTCCAATGAGACCTCCGGAGGCAGGCATCTGGCTTGGTATTCACCCACCATGCCACCTACAATAGCACTTATAGGGTTTCTTCCCATAAACGAGTGTGTTCATTGGCTTCACTTCATGTTTGTTGAAGGAAAGTCATACCGCTCAAGTAATGGAAATGATTCTTTCGTAAATTCAATGAACACAAAGATGTAACAGTAGATCAGAATCCAACATAAAAGAAGTTGTTTTCTGAAGGTAAAAGAAGTCATGGGATTCTTGA
Organism: Leontopithecus rosalia; assembly: GCA_028533165.1. Taxonomy (NCBI): domain Eukaryota; kingdom Metazoa; phylum Chordata; class Mammalia; order Primates; family Cebidae; genus Leontopithecus; species Leontopithecus rosalia. The sequence continues at coordinate 3,196,203 of CM052666.1, forward strand.
CAAACAATGAGAAGGGAGGTCTAATTGTACCATTTCTCAAACTTTGATAAAGAATAACCTTTACTGTTGTCACCATGAAAATTAAAATGCAGAAACTGTTATTCTCTATGGTCATTTTACAAACCATATGAGCAATACTTATGGCCCAAATCTGCCAAACAAAACATGTTCAATTCTTAAAGCTGAAGCTCATAGATGTATACGCTTTATGAATTATACATATGTGTGTGTGCGTGTATATGCATGTGTGTGTGTTATCATTTGTTCAGCTGCCTTGGGGAAGATATTACTTCTCTGCCTACATGACTTTAGGCTGGGCCACATCACCTTCTTTGGTCTTTTGTGTTCCAGTAATCTTCCATGAACAGAACATACTTTGGGTAATCATTACATATTTATCCCAGACCCAAGGCAAATGCACATGGAGAAGACTTTCACTCAATCTGCAGACTGAAGTAAAAAATATATACATGAATCAAGGAGCAGAAAAATGCCTGCAACTATTATTAATATCTCAGAGGGGCCAGGCGTGGTGGTTCATGCCTGTAATCCCAGCACTTTGGGAGGCCAAGGTCGGTGAATCGCTTGAGGTCAGGAGTTCCAGACCAGCCTGGGCAACATAATGAAACCCTGTCTCTACTAAAAAACATTTAAAAAATTAGCTGGGCATGGTGGCAGGCACCTGTAATCCCAGCTACTCAGGAGTCTGAGGCAGGAGAATTGCTTGAACCTGGCAGGCAGAGGTTGCAATGAGCTGAGATCATGCCACTGCACTCCAGCCTGCGTGACAGAGGGAGTCTCCATCTCAAAGAAAATATATATATATTACAGAGAAATAAGAATAATGTGCTCATTTAAAAAGCATAATATTGGATTTGAAAAGGAATATTCAGAGAACAAGAGTTCTTGAAAATAAAAAATATATATCAAAATAGAAAGATAATATTCAATAGAACAGTGAATAGTTATTATCCAATAGAGAAAATAAACTTCCAGAAGTAAAACCAAGAGATAGAGAGAAAACAAGGGATAAAAAGATAGGACAACTAGAAGATTAATTCAGAACATTAAATGTACAACTAGTAGGAGTTTCAAAGAGAACAAATAAAATATAACGGACCAAATTGGCCAAAGAAATAATATGAGGAAAATATCCTAAGACTGTAGCATGGAGTATCCAGATTAAAAAGCTCACAAAGAGCCCAATAAATGAATGAAAAAATCACCACCCAAGAACATCATTGTGAAATTTAAGATCATCAAGCAAATAAAGGAGATCTTAAAAGTTTCCAGACAATAATTGTTGGGAACTATTGGATTGGAAATTAGATTGGCATCTGACTTCGCAGTAGCAACTCTGAATGCCACAAGACAAAACAGAGTGAAATACTTTCAGAATTTGAGGGAACTTCAACTCACAATGCTATGTCCAGGCAAATAATTAAAAACAAAAAAAGGTTGATGTAGAATTTATGTTTATACTCTATAGTGTAACTCATAAGCACTGTACTGGAGGCTGTTTTATGAAATAAGGGAGGAAATCAGGAGGGAGATATCTTATACTCTAAGAAGCAGGAAATGAGAGAAATTGTTGGGATGATGGTGAAAGGAGTCCCATGATGTCAACTGTGTAGCGGGCACAAAGGAAAGCTAATTGCAAGTGGAATAGGAGATGGAGGGCTAGGAGAGGAAGGTCCCTAGGGGAAAAATTAAAAATGGAAACATGGATTTATAAATGAATTTGAATGTCTGTAAAAATTTCTGATAGAATTTGATAGGTCTGCTGGAACATTTAAGAAGAAAAACGTGATTGATGACAGATAATAATAGAAAATTTTAGAACAGGTGCTTTTTAACTCAAGGTGTGGCTGGGAGTGAAGGAGGATTTTTAAAAAAGAAGAAAAAAAGCAATAAAAAATTATAGTAAACTACTTGATCAAGCATAAACAATATTACATAAACATGGCTATTGATTTAATAAAAAATTGAATGTAACTATGAGAAATGGGGGAAGGAGAGTTGGTAGTAATACATGAACATTAAATCCTCAACTGCATTAGCAGCAAGAAAATAATTCATGTCTAAAATTGACTCAGCTTGGCTTATCTGCCAAGCCCAGAGGCCACCAAAGCCAAATCCACACAGTCCCCATAAGTAAGCCCTTTCCTGTCTCTTAGCCACCTGAAGTTACAAACCTGGTAGGAGTCTGATACAACAGGCAAGGATAGGGAGAAGATGTGCAAAAAGGAGAAATTGAGAAAAAGCCTACTACGCTCTCTCCTTCTACCACAGGATAACTGGAAAAACGATGGGAGCTGGAAAGTTAAACTAGCTCCAGGACAGGCTGAAACAGGCAGTGGGGTGACATGACGGGGGTCCAGTTGCTTCCTGTTGGTACCCTTTGGAATTGTGGTCCGTTAATCTTTAATCTGGCAGCCATGAAGTTGCCCTAAACAGTCAGAAGAGAGAGAAAAAAAAAGAAGGATGGGAGTAGCAAATTTTGCCAAAGTTTCTCTGTACTCTGCCAACCTTGATGGCTGTGGGCCAGAACTAAGCTAATCGGGCCACAGGGGATAGACTCCAATGCATCCATGTCATTAGTCTTTGGACTCTTCCTATGATCTGTGGCAAATATGGACAGACACGACCCCACCCAAGCTTTCTTGAAGAAAGAAAGCTACCTAACTTCACTGCCAGACATGAGAGGAGGAGAAGACAAAAGGCAGGAGAATGGGGCAGTGCCTCCATCACTACCACAGGAGAGGCTGTAAATGTGAAGCAAGGAAACTTCCACCCTCCCCACACCCATCACTGTCAGGAAGAGTGATGCTTCTATTCCAAAAGCCCGTGTGAAAAGGACAGCTCCTGCAGGAAGGGGCAGCAATCTATCCTCGCCTGGTAAGATGGTTAATATTTTATGCCATTTGGCTAGGCTATACTCCGAGGTTGTTCAGTCAAAAATTTGTCTAGATGTCCCTATAAAGGTTTTTGTTTTGTTTTGTTTTTTGAGATGGAGTTTTGCTCTTTGCTCAGCAATCTCGGCTCACTGCAACCTTCACCTCCTGGATTCAAGAGATTCTCCTGCCTCAGCCTCCCAAGCAGTTGGGATTACAGGCACCTGCTTCCACACCCAGCTAATTTTTGTATTTTTAGTAGAGATGGGGTTTCACCTTGTTGGCCATGCTGCTCTCGAACTCCTGACCTCACTATCCACCCCTTGGTCTGCCAAAGTAAAGGTATTTTTTAAGGTGATTAACGTTTAAATATGTAGACTCAACCCCCTTTCAATCACTGATGTTCTCAGCTGCCCTTCTTTTGAGAACCTGTTCCAGAACCATCCTGGGAGACTGACTTCTCCAGGGTCATCAGCCACGTGTTTGAAAGACCTATTTTGCACTAGATGGAATGCTGCTAATATTATTATTTATTTTTAAATTTTTTGGTTTGCTGAGTACACATTTTTAATGATTTTCCACTGCAAAGCATATAAAAACACAAATAAGTAAAACTTATTCAAAAACATGCCACTTTAAAAAATTATACCAAACACAAAATAAAAGGCTTCATCAGGAGACATCTTTGAAAATTATTTACAGTCTATGCTTTATTTTCTGTTTGTATAATTTTATGTAAGTATTTTATTATATACTTTACCACCCAAATAAACCAGATGTCTTTAGAGAAAGAAGACAATGTCTTTTTTTTTTTTTGAGACGTCATCTCTCTCTTTGCCCAGACTGGAATGCAGTGGCACAATCTCAGCTCACTGCAACCTCTGCCTCACAAGTTCAAACAATTCTCCCACCTCAGCCTCCCACAGAGCTGGGATTATAGGCAAGTGTCATGATGACTGGCTACTTTTTTTTCTTTTTATTGTATTTTTAGCAGAAATGGAGTCTTACCATATTGGTCAGGCTGGTCTAGAACTCCTGACTTCAAGTGATCCACCCACCTCAGCCTCCCAAAATGCCAGGATTACAGGTATGAGCCACCGTGCCTGGCTGACAATGTCTTACCTACCCCTCTATCTGCACCTCCTTGTGCTGTGAGCTAAATATATAGAAGTTGCTCAGACAACAACAAAACACCTCCTGAATGAAACCAATAAGTTTACTTAGTTCATACGTTTTTCCTTCATTTCAGGTCTAGACTTCCAATATCTGTTCTGAAGTTCATTGGGAGATTAATGCAGATAGGGTAGTTGTGTTGCTAGAAATAACTCTTTCTCACAACAACAGGCTTCCAATTATCAGTTGTGTCTCTACTTCAGAAACAGCCCGTCAGTGCTATGAAGAGTTTTTCTAGTGTGTTGGTTAGTGAACTCTCAGGTAAAATAAAACCAAAGTATATGACAAAATAATAACCACATTCTCTGTCTTTGTGTCTGGGCAGTCCCTTCCTGTCTCCTTGGAACTGCTGGCTGCCTTTCCTCTTGATCAAGCAGTAGCAGCAGTAATCCTTGCCTCCCTGGTGAACTTCTCACCACACCCGGAGTGTATGGGATAACTCCAGAAGGCATAATGAGAAGTTACAGGGCCCAGGGTAAATGTCAATGTAAACATAATTGGAAAGATATTAACTGAGACTGATGGAAGGTTTCCCAAAATATTTAACATGACCTAATCATGAAGTAACTACCAGATGTTTATAATTACTGTTCAGCCTTATTCTCCTCCTATCCACTTTATGAGGGAAAGGAAAGGGCCAGTTACCCATATGCATGGGTGGCTGTGGGCTTATGCAGGGAAAGATGTGACCTGTGTTCCCTATGGGCGGGACCTAAACATAACAAGTCCATCCACAAATGGCCAAAAGTTTTTCAGTTCCTGAATGAAAGGCTGTAGTTCATGAGTTCCTTCCAGACCCATACCAAAGCCCAATTAATTTAGAGAAAGTAGGGGGCCACTTTCCATTATCATGTGTCGTGGGGAACATGAGATAGGAATTTGCCACCAAATATTTCCTTCAACCAGTTGCAAATGTAGACATCATTTATTAGATGATTACGCCCTGTGTTCCTGAGGCTTGGGAGGTCTAAGAATGCCTTGCTACAATGTTCCCAGCACCCCATGTGCCTCTTCTTCATAGTACCCCTCACACTCGTGAAAGCAGGCATTCTGTCGCCTGGAAACTGGGTTGCAAGTGAAGTCGTGAAGAAAAGAAGGGGAGGGATGGAGAGATCTTGTTAGTGGAGATGGGGAGAGACGGTGCTGTAGCAAGAAAGGAGGGCTGGAGGGAGGAATCACAGGGATCTTTACAATTTAGCTAAGGACTGAATCAGGCAGTAGCTTTCCTGGATAGAAACTCTGGCCAACATTATCCCAAACAAATTGATTCAGGAACAGAAAACCAAATACCACATGTTCTAAAGTGGGAGCAATACATTGACTACATAGGTGGGAGCTGAACATGGATACACATGGACACATAGAGGGGAATAATAGACACTGGGCCCACTTGAGGGTGGAAGGTGGGAAAGGCTGGGCACGGTGGCTCATGCCTGTAATCCCAGCACTTTGGGAAGCTGAGGTGCCCAGATCACTTGAGGCCAGGAGTTCAAGACCAGCCTGGCCAACATTGCAAAACTTCGCCTCTACTAAAAATGCAAAAACAGCCAGGTGTGGTGGTGCCTGCTTACAATCCCAGCTACTCAGTAGGCTAACGCACGACAATCACTTAAGCCCAGGAGAGAGAGGTTGCAGTGAGCTGAGATCACTTCAGCACACTCCAGCCTGGGTGGCAGAGTGAGACCCTGCCTAGGAAAAAAAAATTGGAAGAATAGAAATAAAAATTAAAAAATGAAAAATAAAAATATGGTATTCTACACTTTAAATGGGCAAATTTTAATACATGTGAATTACATCTCATTAAAATTTTTTATTTTAAAAACTATGTTTAAAAAAGAAACTTTGACCTGGATTCAAATTTGTGTTTTACCCTCATTTTACAGATGAAAGAAATGTGGCACAAGGAGATTAAATATCTTTCTCAAGGTTACAAGGCCGGCAAGTATAAACTGAGATTGTGGAAAGCCAGAGTCTGGGCTCTTACCCACTCAGCGGCACAGCCTCTTCCACGTAAGAGAAAAATGATACCGACTTTTCAGAGTGGTGAGAATGTAATTTAGGTAGAGCACCTACCCCAATGGCTATTGCACAGTAAGTGCCCAATAATGAGCATCTGTAGTTACTTTAGTTAATGATAATATTCTAGAAGCCCTTTTCCTACGTTGTACGGGCTGCAGATGCCCATATAGTCCTGTCCCAGGCCTGACCTGCCTAGGAAACTGTAAGACCAAAGAAGCGTCATTTAGATTTCAGGGGACTACACCTTCCTATGCTTTCTCAACTTGCTTGATCCCTTTCCTACTGTTGGAAATACACTGAAAGTTACATACAGAAGAAAAGTAGCTACTAGACAGGAGAAAAATCAATGTCTTTAGCATCCAGGGATTCATAGATTAATTTTGTATTTCCACTGAAAATTCGTTTTTATCTTCAGCACAAGCCTTCTGCTCAGAGCAGAATCACAGTTTTACTCACAGTGAGCGTGCTGGCAAATTCAGCTTTCCTACAGGAAACATGAGACTTGTGACAAAGTTCTTGTGAAATCCAAACTAGGTTTCTCGCTTATGACTGCTGTTTGCTTGCAACCAAGGGAAGACTCATCAACTCAACAGTCTTCAGAGCTGACATGTAAACAGGACGATCTGCAAATTTGCTAATGTTTCCTTTTGCCATGTCCCTGGGCCGTGGACCTGTACTTGTCTGTGGCCTATTAGAAACAGGGACACACAGAAGGAGGTGAGTGGTGGGGGAGTGAGCTTTACCACCTCAGCTCCACCTCTTGTCAATCAGCAGCGGCACTAAATTCTCAAGGAAGCAGAAACACCATTGTGAATTGCATATGCAAAGGATCTAGGTTGCATGCTCCCTATGAGAATCTAATGCCTGATGATCTGAAGTGAAATAATTTCATCCTGAAACCAGTTGTCTTCCATGAACCAGTCCCTGGTGCCAAAAAGGCTGGGGGGCACCCTGCCCTAAACCTAGATTCTAAGAAAACAAACACAAAAGCAAAAAACTTATATATGAGATCCCAACATAGTCTAATTGCCTCTTTAGCTTATATAAAATAAATTCTTACTGGAAGCTTCACAATGTCCCATGTCAGTCATTCAAATTAGTTGTGATGTTTTAGAACAGGACTTCTTTATCTGTAGGATCTACAGAGGTATTTTAATGATCTGAAATTGTACCCAAATTCTCTAGGTACCTGTCTAGTGGTTTTTCTGGAAGAAGAAACTTCAGTTTCTTAAATAAGATCTGCAGCCTAAAAAAGATTTGAGAATTATTGACCTACACATGTACTCTGCACTGAAAAAAAAAGTTCAAAATTCATTGTTAAATAATAAAAAGTAGTTGCAGAGTATTTCTGTGTTATGTGGTACTTTTGTTCAAACAATAAATAAATTCATAGAAAAATATTATAAATACACCCCAAAAATAACAACAGTGATTATCTCAAGATGTGAATTTATTATTATTTTGTTCTGTTTTCTTTTTGCTTTTGCATATTTTGCATGTTTTTCTACAATAAGCATGTGTGAGTTTTAAAATGTGGGAAATCGCAGTGTTACTCTTAAGCTAATTTCAAAAAGCATTTATAAACCATAGTCTATATCCCCTTCTGTACCATTATTACCCATGTCACTGCCAAATCTCTTTCTGTCAGTGTTGTATGATCTAGGTTATAAGGATCCACATTCCAGACTAGGAAGGCCTTCCATGGACTGGTCAGATGGCCGTTTCTGAGTAGAAAAATCTGGATGCACAAATGTTGGTCCGGGTTGAGACTTGAAGAGAGAAGGCCATACTCTTGTAAGAAAAGAGACTAGAAATTTTGAAGAAGAAGAAAAAAAGGAAATAGAAGAAAAGCTGTGTAACCCAGAAATAGCTCAAGCTACTTGTTAATTCTGTGAGCAAGCAATGCATTTCAGAAAGGTGGATTTCTTACTGTCGGTAGGACCTCTCTAACTCTTCAGCTCTTCAGTCAAAGCAGGGAGGAAAATAAGGTTTACATCAAACGCCCATTAATGTTTTGTTCTGGTGGCAAAACTAAATTATCCATTCAAAATGCTAGAAGGCAAACCCATTCCTCAAGGAGAGGCTGGCAAGCTGTCCAGAGGCTAACTTACTGTTGAAGGCCCTGTCAGCATGCAGGACTTAGAAAATGGGAGCTTTGGGAGATTGGGGATGCAGGAAGTATCTACATTAAGGTTGCCAGATTTTGCAAATAAAATACAGGATGTAGAGTTAAATTTGAATTTTAGCTAAACAGCAAGTCGTTGTGAGTATAAATATGTCCCAAATATTGCACAGAACATAATTCTACCAAGAAAAAAAATTGTTCTGTATCAGCAATCCTAATGCTTAGAGAACAAAAAAGAGCCCAAAGAGGGCATATTATCTCACTCAGAGAATATTGAAGGGAGGGTGGGTAGAGGTACACGATCTAGGGCTAAAGACAACTTCTTTCTGGAGCTAAAAAAGGTCCCTCGAAATAAAGTGAAGCCGTGAGTTGAATAAACTTCTTGCTCTCATGTGAGAACATTGGATCTTTCTAATGTTGTTCTTCTTGGTTTAATATTGGCTAAGCCAATATTACCCCAAAAGCAGAAGGCAGAGAAACCCAGGAAAGTCCCAGGGTACATAGTGTGCAAGCAGACAGCAAAAGGAACGTGCTAAATGGCAAAGGGTGAGCCGCAGAAGTGTTGCAGTGGGGTTGAAGTGAGCGTTGCTTGGTTACGCCTGACTTTTCCTACAGCCAAGATTTCAGCACTTCATCCGAATACCTTGCACCTTGCAAAATTGTTTTCCAGAAAAAGTGGACTAAAAAATAAAATCATATTTTCTTAAAGGTAAGGGAAAAGAGATATGTGTTGATGCCTAGATCTATGTGACACCAAATGAATAAAAAGTGGAAAAATATCACCTTCCAGATGTTTTATCTAGGTTATAACAGAGCACACTCACTTTCCACGCAGATGCTGGGCAGGTAAATGTAGGCTGTAACTAGGATATTGAAAAGGATTGATTGAGAAATCAGAAAAATGTCATTTTTATATTGTCCATAATGGACACTAAAATATTTTTTCAACTTATTTTTGGCCTATCTTAAACATATAATTGGCCATGAAATTACTAGCTCTGTAATCTCATAAGCGAAATGAAACTCTGATGTGACTTTTCAATTTTCTGTTTTGCTCAAGGATATCCCCTTGCTTTGTTCTCTGAGCATCTGATTGAGAAAGTTCTCAGTTTCCTAGAATCAGAGGATTCCTGTCCCACTAAAACCAGCTCGTGCCTTCACCCTCATACTCACCCAGTGAGTGCAGTATCCTGGAAATCTGGAGTCTCACAGACCGTAACAGCTAAAGTTTGATGGTAGAAGCACAGCCACCGTAAGCGATAGGAAATAAAGGGTTTATCGCAGAGGTTAGACTCAACATCATTGTGGGAACTTATAAAGAAGCCTATGGGAGGCTGTTGGCTCTGCATCTGGCAGTAGCCTTGAAGTCACTAGAGGTTGAGAAGGCTGGCAATAAGGAACACAAGCTAAACATGAACAGAGAGACAAAAGACAAACTAAAACCTACGTCTGTATCTCATAGCCTCCAACCTCAGCAATGTAGAAAACTTGCAGAAGAGAGTGGTGTCCTTTGCCAGAAAGCTGCACAAGGTTCCTGCCATGGCTCAGGACTCAAAGATCTGAAAGGAGGAGATCTGCTGAAAACGAGAGAATCCATGGACCCAGTCATTGCCCGACACAAGCTAGGTGAACCAGCAGACCAGTGATGATATGTAAGCTGTCACTGTCACGGTGCCTGGCACCGTTACGTCCATCCTCTGAGCATAACAGCTGCTGGTTCACATCTGCCTTCCATATCTCATGCAAATTTTTTATGGTGCCCAAGTCCAACCAGGGGCCACACAAGGGACAGGATTTGGGTATACTGAACCTCTAGCAGGGAACGAAATCTACCGAGGGCACCAGGCATGTTTCCCTGTTCTGGCATTATCCGGCTGGGGGAATTTGGCAGAGTATTCAATCTCTGCAAAACTCTGTTTCTTCATCCATACGAATAATACTTATTACATCATTTAAAAAGCAAATTTGCCACGTGTTTATTGTATACAAGTGAGCACAAGTTGCTACTCGTTCTGCTTCCATTCATGTTGATAACATCTCCATTGGGATGTTGTTTGGCTTTAGTAAGAAGGTGAAAAAGCTTAATGTATGTTGTTAACCCTGTGAGCACACTCATGACAAGTACATTTTTAGAGTAAGCCAGACCTTGATGCATCTAATTAATCAACCTTCCATTGGAGCTTCCTGTGCATGAACCTGGAGAACTATCATCAGGAACAGCCAGCTCCTGAGTGTATTCCCAATGCCATTTGCAGTCATTCCCAGATTTTTAAAGAAATGCCTCACTCTGCTTTGTCATCATAGGCAACATAGATAGCCTTGGCTCTCCTCCCTTTAGACTCATCCTCACAGAACTATCTGCTAGTGAAAAGGAAAAGAGTGCAACCTACCAGGCAAAATAGAAAGTTCAGGGATGGAAGGTGCTCACTTTCCAAATATCTGCTGCAGTGCTGTTATTAATACTGCCATGGTTATTGTCATATAGGATAGCTAGCAGGAAAGGAAAATCAGTCTCCAGCCAGGTATGGGAAGACTCAGAACAGAGCTTCAAGGAAAACATAACAAATGCCCCAAACTTCTGCTGCTTACTTCACTTAAAGCCTTATTAGTACCATAATTTCCAACTGGGCAGCCACCACGTCTGCCTCCCTTCTGCTTTCTCAGCCAAGTGGCAAGTTGGCGGTTGGACGTTGTAGGTGGCTTTTATACGGTGGTTTTCAAAATTTTGTAACCCAAAATTTAGCTCTCCCTTCTACATGGAACAGTCGTGATTTAAAATTAGTAGTACAGGTAGTTCCTCAATTAAGGAGTATTTAGAACAGGGAAGGTCTGAATAATGTCTGCTTCTATACTTTTAAGTGAACGTACTCCAACATGTACATCATAGGCAATTCTGTATTATGGGGGTTATTAAAAAGTGTAGCGTTTGAAGATATCCAGGAGTCATTTTACCTGCTAGAACAATACTTGTCTAGTATTAGTTAACTGGTCACAAAAGGAGAGGTTTTGTCTTACTCTCAACAGTCTCTGATGGTGTCATTTGAATTGTGACACATGCAGATATTTTCTCTCTTTCTTTCTCCTATGTGGTCATGTTGAAACTCCACAATAACTGCAAGTTTGGGATCCACAGTCATATTTATAAATTTAGATTATCATGAGAGAGAGAACTAATACTCTAGAAATGATACAATATTTAGATGTCAAAAAGAAGTCATAATTCTTCGAAATAGATGCCTGCTTGCTTTCTCAAGAACTCATTTCACAAACTTGAGTTAAAACAAATGAATACATGTTCCTCTTTTTGCTTCCTCTTTTGAGCAATTTTATGATTGGAAACAAAAAAAGACACATTACCACAATGGAAAATACCTCATTTTTCCATTAAAATGTACTTTTATTAAACAGCTAACCCCTCATCCACTTCCCTGTTTATTGGGCTAAAAGGAGCCATTTCTAGGAGACCAAGCCAAAGTCTCAGCAAGGAGGTGGGAAGCCAGGTTCTTGAAGGGCTAGTCTGTTACCTACCCTACACTACAATGGCCGTGGCAGCATCAACAATAGCACCAAATCAGCCAGCTGGAAAGTGAGAACAAATCATGCTAATGGCTTACAGTTTGGTCTCCTCCGTGCCCCATGAGAGGCCAGGCTGATTTTCACCCACAGTGGGAGGTACTGGCTCAATCAGGTCTTTTTGCAGCTAGTGGATCCAGACTCAGAATATTCTTGTACAAATATCACTTTGTGTCCTCAGAAAGACAGATTCTTCATGGTCCCAAACTGTGGTATTTGTACAAGAATATTCTGTGGAATCTCTCCTTTTTGAGAAGGCAGTGATATTTATACAAAATAGCTTCATTTCACCAGCAATTTTGATTTCATTTTTTTAGCCTAATTTGGTTTTAAAAAAGGAAACCAAGATTGCTGATGAAATAAAGACCAGTGTTTCATTGGTTGAATTTTTCAATTTTTTGTATTAGCCCAGTGCTTTCCATCTCTTCTGTTTAAATATCGACTTCTCTCCAGGTAGATATTCCAAAGACAAATGGAACATTCAAACAAGTATGCTAATGTGTAAAATAATGTAGACAAATAGTTTAAAGGATTAACCAAATACTTTGCTCTTTAACTTGATTTTCTCCTTTGTAGTTAGAAAGTTACAGTGTCATCAAAGAGAAAATAAGGAAGCTAAAGATGGTTCAGGATTCGGCTCCTCACACTAATTTTATTCTCATGAGTTAAGATTTTCTTGATTCAAAATAGGACTCTTCCCCTTTTGTTAATCTTTCCACAAAGTTCACACCCTCCCAAGGCCAGGATTGCTCCATAGAGCTTCATCCCCACAATTATCTCAGGATCCGTGCAGGTTCTCCACACATGGTGTTATTCATGGCACGCAGATGGGGTATTCCTATCCCTGATAGTTTAGGTTAGAAAAGTATATTATGGATAAAATAAAACAATCTCTTAATGATCTGTTCTGCATGGATAGAAAGCAGAAGTTTGCATGAAGTCTGGGTAATTTAAGTTTATACATATCAGAAAATATTGCCAAAAGCTTTCAACCATTACTCTTGCTCTCTCCATACACACACACACACACGCACACACACACACACACACACAGTATCTCTGCAGTATTTCACACAAGAAATTAATCAAATCTCATTGACACCTTCTGGGAAATGTGCTACTAAGCAGGAACATCCACCTAAGAGGAAAAACACCAACGATGAAGAAGAGAAGCAAAAGTTTAGGATAATCTTCAGGCTATATTATAAATTTAATCCTGGGTTACCTGGATTTGGCTGAACTTCAGTATTTTTTTATGTAGTTTTCTTTTTTCAAATAAACTTCAAGGCATGAGATCGTGGTACTAAAATAGAAATACAGTAGAATCCTGTTATTGCAAAAATTTGGCAAAGCTACTGGTGAAATCATGTCCCCTGAAATGTAACAATGACAGACAGTAAAAGCACAATTCCTTTCAATGTGTGCATAGAGAGAGTGTTAGCTGTTCCTCAGAGTCTGCACTAAAAAAGGGTTCCAGCATATTTAGTGAATCAACATTCATCTCAGTAATTCTTATCTTGCCAATAGCATATGTAGTATGTTAAAATCCACTTCCCAGTAAATTGCTGTGTGGTATCAAATGTATTAAAAGTACACAAAGCAAAGTTGTTCTAAGGGTCTGCATTTCATTTTGATATCTGATCTTTAGCATATTATTTTCCTGTTCTATTACTATTATTATTATTTAATTCAGCCTTGGTGCTTGACCTTGATGGGGAGAGGAGAAGGAGAACTAGTGGGGGTATTTTTTATAACATGTATCAAAGTGGTGATAGACAAAAGTAGAGCTGAGATTATTAAGCCTCAACCCACCATACCTTCTGACACCAAGCCTTGCCCATGCCACCCGATTGCTGGGATTGTGACTCTTGCTCCCAATCTAATTACCAGACTCCAAGCACAAACGTGTTAGAATCCCACACAGAATGTTAGGCTAATGCTGCTGAGCCTGGCAGCACTGAGGCACAGGGCGGTGGGAGTTTCCAAGATGAACGGGAGTTCGCTGCTCGCTTCCAGTTACATGCTTCATAGCCCCAACCCTCTGCTGTCACAACTGAATTCCTTCCACTGAGCACTGTATCATTTCACCCAGTCAGGCGCAAAGGAATATATCTGAGAACGTGTGAGAAACTCACAGATTTTCCAAGCCTGTGCTTAAAGCATTTGTGAAGACAAAAAGAAGTAGGATGGTTTACATGTTCCTGTCAGTGACCTGAGTTATCTAAGGTGATGGAGGGCCTGTTTCATGAGGGAGAGGGGAGTGGATTGAGACACTGGCCACTTCCTGCTCTTGATGAAGCTGGTCCTGAGACTTCTGAGCTGGTGACCTGTCCCACTCCTGTGTTTGAGGTCCACAGATAAGCTGACTTTAAATGAATGTTACAGCAAGAAATAGACGGGCAGCTCATTTTTGGACGAGGAATGCAGAGAGGAGAAAGGAAGTCATTTCCATATCAGTGGTTTAAAGGAAATTTGAGGCAGATGCTCACAAGACTGGACACTAGACAGAAACTAGCCCTTTGGGGAGGCTAATAAAATTCAAGTGATGAAGGCCTTCTTTGGGGAAAAGCTATGTCTTTCATAGGCCCCATGTGAGAGCATGAGAGACAATTCACGGGAAATATGAAACTGATTTGCATCAGTTCTATGAAGGGGCAGAAAAACTGTACAGCAATTTGAATATTTTGTCTTTCAACAACTTAGGATATGTCATTAGACACAGTCTGGCATTCAGAGTGTCTTAACAGAAAAAAGAATGCTCCTAGGAGGTGAATGAACCAAGTCCAGAAATCATAAGGCCCAGAGGACACTTGAGGCAAGGAATTTTAAAAGTCAGAAAGCACGTGCTAATGCCTTTCCTAGGATCCAACTAGAAAGCCTCATTTCCCTCCTTGAATATAACCTTTTCAAGTTTTATTTCTCCAAAATGAAATCTTACTTCCTTCCCAATTTGCTTATCTCCTGAGCTCAGCAAAACTTATCTTAGTATGAAGAATATCAAGAAAATTTTCCAGGAGAAACAGATTTATATAAAAGATAATCTTTGCATTTCAGCATGGATAATCCCGTATTGTTCATTTCATCACTGAGCAACATGTATGTTCCATGATACCATCAATGGCCTTCTTTCTCTTCTTGGTAGTTGGGAGTTTTGTGTTAAATCAGAAGTTTCATATGTTTTCTGAGTATTTTGCTTCTCAAAAACTGTATTATTTTCATGTTTTAATTACAAAAAGGATACATGTTTTGTATAAGTAAAACAACATAGCAATGCACAAAGAAAAAGCTAAGCCCACCTTCCTAAGGTAACCTGTGTTAGTAATTTGGAGTGTATTCTATTCTTTCCCTCATACTCATATAAGCATATGTTGATATAGAGAAAAACTGTCTTTATACTTGGTAATGAGCTCATTCTAGAGACATTACTCAGTATCTTGCTTTTCTTTGCTTTTTTCCGTAGCAGAATATTATGGACCCATTGAAAACACTGGCTTCCCAGATATGGCAAAAGCACTGAATTCCAGAAAACTTTAAATTGTTCATATTTGCTTACAGACAGGTAGAAACCTACTACAATTAAGATAAGAAAATACCAATTGTAATACTATCTAAAATACCCAGGTACAAAGTTACTTTCTTTAAAAAAATAAAATGTCTATTTTAACCAAATAAATTTGAAGGAAGGGAGGTCCCATAGAATGTTTAACACTCATTTCTTTACCTCTTTCATTTAGATATCCTTCTCAGAAACTAAATCATTTCCCACCCCTAAACTTTAATGTTTATATTTGCTCATGAACTTTAAATTGTTCATATTTGCTAATGATAGGTAGAAAGTTACTACAATAAAGTAAGGAGATACCAATTATCCCCTTTCTTCAAAACATTTCTCTGGCTTCCGAAACTGCTCACGTTTCTGAGAGTTGTTGAAAAAGCTCCTGATGCCCCAGAGGAAGTGAGATCATAGGAAGCCATCATCATCATCCATGGACATCAGTCTAGGAAGACTGGCTGCCATTACCTAGCTGAGTCCTGAAGGAACATGGGAAAGACTCATGAAAGGATGTGCCACTAGGGGTGGGAAAGACTCAAGAAAGAGGATGGGCCACTAGGGGTGGGAAATGATTCAGGTGCCAGTCCCTGAGAAGGATATCTAAAAGAAAGAGGCAAAGAAATAAGGGTGATTAAAATGCTATGGGACCTCCCTTCCTTTTAACCTATTCTGTTAAAATAGACACTTTATTTATTTATTTATTTATTTTTAATTTTTATTGCATTTTAGGTTTTGGGGTACATGTGCAGAACATGCAAGATAGTTGCATAGGTGCACACGTGGCAGTGTGTTTTGCTGCCTTCTGCCCCCTCACCCATATTTGGCATTTCTCCCCATGCCATCCCTCCCCCGCTCCCCCCCCCGCTGTCCCTCCCCTATTTCCCCCAATAGACCTCAGTGTGTGGTGCTCCCTTCTCTGTGTCCATGTGTTCTCATTGTTCATCACCCACCTATGAGTGAGTATATATGGTGTTTCCTTTTCCGTTCTTGTGTCAATTTGCTGAGAATGATGTTCTCCAGATCCATCCATGTCCCTTTTTTTTAAAGAAAATAACTTTGAATTTGGATTTTTTAGATAGTATTGCATCAGTGGTAATCTTCCTGAATCTGGTCACTATATTATGGTTATTTAGGAGACTACCCTTGTTCTTTGGATATGCATAATGAAGTAATCATGGAGAAGGGTAATAGTGATTATAACTTTCATTCAAATGCTTCCAGAAGGAAAAGGAATAAAGAGGGGAAGGAGAAGTGAAAAAAAAGAACAGGAAAAAACCAGATAATAAATGTTTCCATAATATTGACAAGTTTCTTATTTGCTTCAATGCCTTTTATTTGCTTTGATGTTTAGTCAAAATTAAATTTCTTCATTCTCACTCTTAAAGAGGAAGGAGGAAGGGAAGCCAGCACAGAAAGTACAGGAAAATATCATGTCTTAAAGTCTTTAAAATTCTTTCATAAAGTAAACCACCTCCTTCAATCAAAGATATGATTTTATGTACAATAGAGTATTTTTAAAGGTTTTGGAATTTTGTAGATCTTTTAAAAATCTATCCAACAAAATTCAAGAGTGCCATGAGCTCAATTGAACAGACCTTTGAGACAATCAAATCCAATCCCTTCATCATACCTTATGCAAGTAAGCACACAAGAAAGGAAGAGACTTTTAACAAAATTTCAGAATAGTTCCTAACCATATCTTTTTAGGATTAATTTCCTTTCTAATAGTTATTTTGAAGGCAAAATTCCCATTTTGAGTAACATGGTAAGTACATTTTGCACTATGTATTTTTAATGGAGAAAAAAGCTCTCCATATTTATCTATCTATGATACTTGCTTCAAAACATTGTTCCATGTTAAGTGCCATTGGTTTCTTTCATGTGATTTTTTTAAAACTAAAGAGAAGGGAAGTCGGTTATATTTTATCCATATTTTTACCGACCATGTTCTTCCTTACTGACGTTCCAAGGTTTGTCCTTTTGGCATTTCTTTTCAATGTTAAGAGCTTCCTTTAGCTGCTCTTTTAAAGCAGATTTGCTGGTGACAAATTCTTAGTTTTTCTTCATCTGAGAAAGCTTTGATTTCCCATTGATTCCTGAAGGATACTTTCACTAAATATGGGGATTCTGGGTTAATAGTTATATTCTTTTGAAACTTGAAAACTCTTGCACCACTTCCTTTTGGGCTCTATAGTTTCTGGTGAGAAATTTGTCATTCAAATTGTTTTTTGCCCTGTAAGTAAAGTGTTATTTCTCAGTCACTAAGCACTTTGAAGCTTTTTCTTCCTACTGTCTTCAGATTTCAAGTTTGACTCTGTTGTGTCTTGATATGGATGTCTTTGGGTTTATCTTCTTACGGGTTTACTCAACTTCTCAAATTTGTAGGTTTACATCTTTCACCAAATTGGGAACTTTGCAGTCATTATTTCTTGAAGTACTTTTTCAGTACATATCTCTTTCTTCTCTCTTTCAAGGTCTTTGATTATACAATATACCTTCTATTATATTCACCCAGATCCCTAAGCCTCTGTTCTTTTTATTCACTTATTTTCTCTACATTGTTCAGATAAGGTACCATCTATTTTTCTGTCTTCTGGTTAGCTGATCTTTTTAAAATTTTATTGCATTTTAGGTTCTGGGGTACATGTGCAAAACATGCAGGATTGTTGCATAGGTACATACACAGCAATGTGGTTTGCTACCTCCATTACCCCATCACCTATATCTGGCATTTCTCCCCATGTTATCCCTCCCCAACCTCCCCACCCCTGCTGTCCTGCCCCTATCCCCCACAACAGACCCCAGTGTGTGATGTTCCTCTCCCTGTGTCCATGTGTTCTCATTGTTCAACACCCGCCTATGAGTGAGAACATGCAGTGTTTGTTTTTCTGTTCTTGTGTCAGTTTGCTGAGAATGATGGTTTCCAGATTCATTCATGTCTCTATAAAGGACACGAACTCATCATTTTTTTATGGCTGCATAGCATTCCATGGTGTATATGCACCACATTTTCCTTGTCCAGTCTATCATCGATGGGCATTTGGGTTGGTTCCAGGTCTTTGCTATTGTAAACTGTGCTGCAATGAACATTCATGTGCATGTGTCCTTATGGTAGAATGATTTATAGTCCTTCGGCTATATACCCAGTAATGGGATTGCTGGGTCAAATGGAATTTCTATTTCTAGGTCCTTGAGGAATCGCCACACTGTCTTCCACAATGGTTGAACTAATTTACACTCCTACCAGCAGTGTAAAACTGTTCCTATTTCTCTACATCCTCTCCAGCATCTGTTGTCTCCAGAGTTTTTAATGATCGCCATTCTAACTGGAGTGAGATGGTATCTCAATGTGGTTTTGATTTGCATTTCTCTAATGACCAGTGATGATGAACATCTTTTTATATGTTTGTTGGCCTCATAAATGTCATCTTTTGAAAAGTGTCTGTTCATATCCTTCACCCACTTTTGAATGGGCTCGTTTGTTTTTTTTGTAAATCTGCTTTAGTTCTTTGTAGATTCTGGAATCAGCCCTTTGTCAGATGGGTAGATTGCAAAAGTTTTTTCCCATTCTGTTGGTTTCCAGTTCACTCTAATGATTGTTTCTTTGGCTGTACAGAAGCTCTGGAGTTTAATTAGATCCAATTTGCCTAGTTTGGCTTTTGTTGCCAATGCTTTTGGTGTTTTAGTCATGAAGTCCTTTACCTATGCCTGTGTCCTGAATAGTTTTGCCTATGTTTTCTTCCAGGGTTTTTATGGTGTTAGGCCTTATGTTTAAGTCTTTAATCCATCTGGAGTTAATTTCATTGTAAGGTGTCAGAAAGGGGTCCAGTTTCTGCTTTCTGCACATGGCTAGCCGGTTTTCCCAACACTATTGATTAAACAGGGAATCCTTTCCTCATTGCTTGTTTTTGTCAGGTTTGTCAAAGATCATATGGTTGTAGATGTGTGGCATTGCCTCTGAGGACTCTGTTCTGTTTCATTGGTCTATATCTCTGTTTTGGTACCAATACCATGCTGTTTTGATTATGGTAGCCTTACAGTTTAGTTTGAAGTCAGGTAGCATGATGCCTCCAGCTTTGTTCTTTTTGCTTAGAATTGTCTTGGCTATGTGGGTTCTCTTTTGGTTCCATATGAAGTTTAAGGTGGTTTTTTTCCAGTTCTGTGAAGAGGGTCATAGGTAGCTTGATAGAGATAGCATTGAATCTATAAGTTACTTTGGACGGTATGGCCATTTTCACAATATTGATTCTTCCTAACCATGAGCATGGAATGTTTTTGCATTTGTTTGTGCCATCTCTTATTTCCTTGAATAACAGTTTGTAGTTCTCCTTGAAGAGGTCCTTTACATCTTTGTTAGGTGTATTCCTAGGAACTTTATTCCTTTATTCTCTTTGTAGCAATTGTGAATGGCTGTTCATTCTTGATATGGCTCTCTTTAAGTCTGTTATTGGTTTATAAGAATGCTTCTGAATTCTGCATATTGATTTTGTATGCTGAGACTTTGCTGAAGTTGCTTATCAGTTTCACAAGATTTGGGGCTGAGACAATGGGGTCTTCTAAATAAATAATCATGTCATCTACAAATAGAGACAATTTGACTTCCTTCTTTCCTAATTGAATACACTTTATTTCTTTTTCTTGCCTGATTACTCTGGCTGGAACTTCCAATACTATATTGAATAGGAGTGGTGAGAGAGGGCATCCTTGTCTAGTGCCAGATTTCAAAGGGAATGCTTCCAGTTTTTGCCAGTTCAGTATGATATTGGCTGTGGGTTTGTCATAAATAGCTTTTATTATTTTGGGATACATTCTGTCATTACCTACTTTATTGAGAGTTTTTAGCATAAAAGGCTGATGCGTTTTGTCGAAGACCTTCTCTGCATCTATTGAGATAATCATGTGGTTTTTGTCTTTGGTTCTGTTTATGTGGTGGATTATGTTTACAGACTTGCATATGTTAAACCAGCCTTGCATCCCCAAGATGAAGCTTACTTGATAGTGATAGATAAGCTTTTTGATGTGCTATTGGATTCAGTTTGCCAGTATTTTATTGAAGATTTTTGCATCTATGTTCATCATGTATATTGGCCTAAAGTTTTCTTTCTTTGTTGAGCCTCTGCCAGATTTTGGTATCAAGATGATGTTGGTCTCATAAAATGATTTTTGGATTGTTTGGAGTCGTTTCAGAAGGAGTGGTACCAGTTCCTCTTCGTATGTCAGGTGGAATTCAGCTGTGAACCCATCTGGACCTGGGTTATTCTTGGTTGATAGGCATTGCTGCCTCAACTTCAGCCCTTGTTATTGGTCTATTCAGGGTTTTAATTTTTTCCTGGTTTAGGCTTGGGAGGGTGCAAGTGTCCAGGAATTTGTCCATTTCTTCCAGGTTTACTGGTTTGCATGCATAGAGTTGTTTGTAGTAATCTGATGGTAGTTTGTATTTCTGTGGAATCTGTGGTGATATTCCATTTATCATTTTTATTGCATCTATTTCATTCTTCTCTATTTTATTTTTTATTAATCTGGCTAGCAGTTGGTTTTGTTGATCTTTTTTTAAAAAACAGCTCCTGGATTTATTCATTTTTTTGCAGGGATTTTTGTGTCTCTATCTCCTTCAGTTCTGCTCCGATCTTAGTTATTTCTTGTCTTCTGCTAGCTTTTGAGTTTTTTTTATCTTGCTCCTCTAGCTCTTTCAATTTCAATGATAGGGTGTCATTTTAGATCTCCCCTTGCTTCTCATGCGGGCATTTATTGCTATAAATTTTCCTCTAGACACTGCTTTATATATGTCCCAGAGATTCTGCTATGAATGTCTTCATTCTCATTGGTTTCAAAGAACATCTTTATGTCCGCCTTCATTTCATTGTTTATCCAGTCAACATTCAAGAGCCAGTTGTTCAGTTTCCATGAAGTTGTGCAGTTCTAAGTTAGTTTCTTAAACCTGAGGTCTAATTTGATTACACTGTGGTCTGAGAGACTGTCTGTTATAATTTCCATTCTTTTACATTTGCCAAGGAGTGATTTACTTCCAATTATGTGGTCAATTTTAGAGTAGATTGTGCTGTGGTGCTGAGAAGAATGTATATTCTGTAGATTTGGGATGAAGGGTAGAGTTCTGTAGATATCTATTAGGTTTGCTTGGTCTAGATCTGAGTTCCAGTCCTGGATATTCTTGTTAATTTTCTATCTCGCTAAACTAATATTGACAGTGGAGTGTTAAAGCCTCCCATTATTATTCTGTGGGAGTCTAAGTCTCTTTGTAGGTCGTTAAGAACTTGCTTTTTGTATCTGGGTGCTCCTGTATTGGGTGCATATATATTTAGGATCATTAGCTCTTCTTGTTGCATTGATCCTTTTACCATTATGTAATGCCCTTCTTTGTCTCTTTTGATCTTTGTTGGTTTAAAGACCATTTAATGAGAGTCCAGGATTGCAACTCCTGCTATTTCTTTTACCCTCCATTTGCTTGGTAAATCTTCCTCCATCCCTTTATTTTGAGGCTTTGTGTGTCCTTGCATGTGAGATGGGTTTTCTGGATACAGCACACTGATGGGTTTTGACTTTTTATCCAATTTGCCAGTCTGTGTCTTTTGATTGGGGCATTTAGCCCATTTACATTTAAGGTTAATATTGTTATTGGTGAATTTGATCCTGCCATTTTGATGCTAGCTGGTTGTATTGCCCATTAGTTGATGTAGTTTCTTCATTGTGTCAATGCTTTTTACTATTTGGTACGTTTTTGGAGTGGCTGGTACTGGTTGTTCCTTTCTATGTTTAGTGTTTCTTTCAGGGGCTCTTGTAAAGCAGGCCTGGTGGTGATGAAATCTGAGTAATCGCTTTTTCATAAAGGATTTTATTTCTCCTTCACTTATGAAGCTTAGTTTGGCTGGGTATGTAATTCTAGGTTGAAAGTTCTTTTCTTTAAGGATGTTGAATATTGGCCCTGCTCTCTTCTGGCTTGTAGGGTTTCTGCCAAGAGATATGCTGTGAGTCTGAAGGGCTTCCCTTTTTGGGTAACCTGACCTTTCTCTCTGGCTGCCCTTAGCATTTTTTCCTTCATTTAAACCCTGGTGAATCTGATGATTATGTGCCTTGGGTTGCTCTTCTTGAGGAATATCTCTGTGGTACTCTCTGTATTTCCTGGACTTGAATATTGGCCTGCCTTGCCAGGTTAGGGAAGTTCTCCTGGATAATATCCTTAAGAGTGTTTTCCACTTTGCATTCATTCTCTCCATCACATTCAGGTACACCTATCAAATATAGATTGGGTCTTTTCACATAATCCCATATTTCTTGGAGGCTTTGTTCATTTCTTTTCACTCTTTTTTCTCTAATCTTGCCTTCTCGTTTTATTTCATTGAGTTGATATTCAATCTCTGATATCCTTTCTTCTGCTCAGTCAATTTGGCTATTGAAACTTGTGTATATACTTCACAAAGTTCTCGTGTTGTGTTTCAGCTCCATTAAGTCATTTACATTCTCTAAGCTGTTTATTCTTGTTAGCATTTTGTCAACCCTTTTTTCAGGGTTCTTAGTTCTTTGCATTGGGTTAGAACATGTTCTTTTAGCTCAAAGAAGTTTGTTATTACCCACCTTCTGAAGCCTGTTTCTGTCAATTCATCAGACTTATTCTCCATCCATCTTTGTTCTTTTGCTGGTGATGAGTTGCGATCCCTTGGAGGAGGAGAGGCGTTCTGGTTTTGGGTGTGTTCAACCTTTTTGTGCCAGTTTCTTCCCATCTTTGTGGATTTATCTACCTGTGATCTTTTTAGTTGGTGACTTCCAGATGGGGTCTCTTAATGGACATCCTTTTTGTTGATGATGAAGTTATTTCTTTCAGTTTTTTAGTTTTCCTTCTAACAGTCAGGCCCCTCTGCTGTAGGACTGCTGGAGGTCTACTTCAGAGCCTGCTTGCCTGGGGATCACCTACAGTGGCTACAGAACAGTAAGGGTTGCTGCAAGTTTCTTCTTTCTTATCTTTGTTCCAGAAGGATACCTACCAGATGTCAACCTGAGCTCTCCTTTATGAGGTGACTCTTTGGGTATATGGGGTTCAGGGAGCTGCTTGAGGAGAGAGTCTGTCCCTTATAGGAGCTCAAGTGCTAAGCTGTAAGCTCCATTGTTCTGTTCAGAGCTGCTGGGTAGGTAGGTTTAAGACTGCTGCAGCAGAACTCATAACCACCTTTTTTCCCAGGTGCTCAGTCCTGGGAAGGTGGGACTTTATTTATAAGTTCCTGGCATGCTGCTGCCTTTTTTCAGAGATGCCCTGCCCAGCAAGGAGGTAGCCTAGTCACAATCTGCCAGCAGAAGATCTGTCGGCAATCTCTCACCACAATCTGCTGAGCTGCCACGGGCTCTGCCCAGCTGCTGTGTGAACTTCCTTGTGGTTTTGTTTATAAAGGTATAGTTAGAACTGCCTCAGGTAATGGTGGTCTGCCTCAGTCATGGTGGACTGCCTCTGTAATGGCAAACTGCTTGGTAATGGCAGATTGCCTCAGTAATGGCAGACACCCTTCCCCCAACAGAGCTGGGTCCAGCTGTGCTTGCTGCTAAACTCTCAAACCAGAGTGTTTCAGATTGCTGGTCTTTGTGGGGATGGGACCCGCTGAGCCAGATCACCTGGCTCCTTGTTTCAGCCCCTTATTTTTCTGTTAAATGGCAGCTCTGTCTCTCAGGCATTCCAGGTTGAAACAGCTGCCCAGATTTGTATGAGTTTTGTGCAAAGACCCAGTGCACTGGCTGAAACAGCCATGCTGGAAGCTCATGGCACTTTTCAGCCCAGGAACCTCCTGGTCTATGGGCAGTAATAACTTATTTGGAAATGCTGTATTCGCTCATCCTCTGCATTGTTCTCCCTGGGAACTGTACTCCAGAGCTGTTCCTATTTGGCCATCTTGGATAACCCCTACCTGATTCTTTTCTCTGTTCCTTCCATACTGCTCTTTAGCCTGCCCATTGAGTTTCTTATATTATTATATTTTTCAGTTCCAAAATTTCCTATAGAATTATTCTTCATATTTTCTCTTTCTTTCTTGAGACTATTTATTAAAGCTTTCTGTTTTTTCAATTTGTAATTTTAGTATATTCTGTAACATTTTTAATTGCTTGTTGAGACATTTTTAAAGCAGCTGCTATAAAATTCTTGATCATTCTGATAACCCCATTAGATTAGTGTTGAGAGCTATTGGTCATTCAGTTTCAGACCTTCCTGGTTCTTGGTTTAAGAAGTGATTTTCATTGAAACATGAACAGTTTGGGTATTACAAGACCCAAGATATTATTTAAAGCTTTTGTTTTAGCTGCTTTCTTCTGACACTGTCCAAGCAGGGAAAAAAGTAGGGTGCTACCTCATTTCTACCAAATAGAGGTAAATTTTTAGGTTCCCACTTAGCTTCTATTGCCACATTGGGGTGGGGGATGCTACTTGTTACTGCTGGACACAGATAGGAGTTACTTCTCCCCACTTGATCTCCTCAAATTCCAAGGAAGCAGGGTGGCCACATGTGGTGGTAAAAGTTCTGACTCTCCACTAAGCTTCTTCTGACACTACTGCACCAGTGGCTGTGGGTGGAAGTCCAGAATCCCCATGTAGTTTCCACCAACATCAAAAGTAGAGGAAAAAAGAGGCAGAGGGAGTAATCATTACCACCCAGTGTAGATGAAAGTCCCAGCTCTCTGCTCAGATTCCTCCGGCATCAACCCAGCAGAGATAGGATACAACACTTCACTGCACCTCTGAAGGGGGCAAGTGTATGCTCTCCACTTGGCCTTTGCTAGTGGAGGTAAGGTTGGAGCCACTGTATTTTTCTGTAGAATTGGCTGGAGTACAGTAGTTATTGCCAATGTCTTCTGCCTTGCTAGGCTGCTTGTTGGCTGGCCTTTGGCTAGAGAAAGTAAGCTTTTGGAGGGGGCATTTTTGTCTGTTTCTATTGGCATTTCCAGGTTGCTGGCTTTGATAGTTTCAAGTCTCAGATATGTGAGGCCAAAAGAAAACCCAGGGAACTTTCCACAGTGTTATTTCTTGGGTTCCAAGTTCCCTAGTTCTGCACTTAATAGGAGGAATAGGGAAGAGTATATCTATTTCAACTTTCCCCAAAACAGAAGTCCATATTAGGTAAGGTTATTATTTTTTTAATTTCTTATTTCCATAGATTTGGGGGGAACCGGTGGTATTTAGTTACATGAATAAGTACTTCAGTAGTGATTTGTGAGGTTTTGGTGCACCCATCACCTGAACAGTATACACCGAACCCAATTTGTATTCTTTTATCCATCATCCCCTTCCCACCCTTTCCCCTGAGTCCCCAAAGTCCATTGTATCCTTCTTATGCCTTTGCATCTTCATAGCTTATCTCCCACTTACGAGTGAGAACATACAATGTTTGGTTTTCCATTCCTGAGTTACTTTCCTTCAAATAATAGTCTCTAGGTTGCTGTGAATGTCAGTAATGCATTCTTTTTTGTGGCTGAGTAGTATTTAGGAGAGGTTATTTTTAGTTAATTAATATTGAGTAAGAAGATTCATCCTTCTGCACAAGCGGAGTCAAAAAATAAAAGAAGAAGAAGAAGACTCATCCATAGTGGCAAAGCCAGATAACTCCTGAATATCTTAAACTATGCCTAAATGGTACCAAAACATGCAGTCAGTTCTAAAAGTTCAGCTAATTATACTTAATAATATAGAAACATATTCACAACACATTTTTGTGTAAAAAAAAAGCAGACTTCAAAATGAAATAACTTCAAAATGGAATATGCATTATGATTCCAATCATGTAAGAGCTATACATGAACATATACAAAGATTAACATATATAAACAAATAGATAAATTAATGGAGAGATAGATGATAGATTGAGTGGTAGTAGAGAACAACATTTTTTTTAAATGTGGGCCTTTCTATATTTTCAAAACCACCTAAATTAATAAGTATTACCTTTGTAGTTAGAAAATAATATGTATTTTAAATCCATAATTCAGCTATTTATCTATATGATGTCAAACTGGCTTAGGCTGAATTATTAGCCAGTGAATAAGATAGTTCCTTCATCCATAGAAAAACATCCATTCATGACATTCTTGGAATTCCTCTTCTGTTAAAATCCTTTATGAATTGAAAATAGAAACATTGCCAGACTCAAGACTCAATATAAGATACTTTTTTATGTTCAATAATAACCAATTAAAAGAATTAATGAAAAATAGGATTTACAGTATCAACAAAAGCTGTAAAATTCCTAAGAACTAAATTAACTAGAAATATGTATAAGACCTAGAAATATAAAAAAAACATAAAACATTAGAGAAGTAAATGTAAAAGACCTAAGTTAATGGAGAGACATACTATGCTGCTATTGATGACAGACTAGTGTGCCAATTTATTTCCATTTTAATAGATAAATTCTATGTATAACTCCAACAAAAAATATAAAACATTTTTATGGGAAGATAGCTATTATGTTTCTTCTACAGTTCTTCTGAAAATAAATAAATACTGGCAAATACTTTTTTTCTTACATCCTACAATGCTCCTCATATTCCTGAGATAAAGAAATAATTCCATCTCCCAGTCAACATGATCATCTTATCTGGAAAGATGTGACAACTGTTTACCTGATTTTGCAGGTAATTCCCCGTTCCATGGCAAAATGTAGCCAAAGGGGCTACTGAAAATGTCTTCCTAATCCAAAGTGCAGTCTAATAAAGTCATATACCTGCAACCAACTGATTTTCAATGATATAAAAAAATTACACTGGACAAAGAACATCCTATTTAATAAATGATGCTGAGAAAATTGGATATCCATATGCAGAAGAATGAGACTGAATCCATATCTTTCATTATACAAAAAAAAATTAACCCTAGATGGATTAAAGTCTTAAACATAAGACACAAAACTATAAAAATTCTAGAAGAAAACCTAGAAAAAAACTCTTCTGGATATTGGCCTAGGCAAAGAATGTATGACCATGTCCTCAAAAACAAATACAATAAAAACAAAAATAGACAAATGGGACTTAATTAAACTAAAAAGCTCTGCACAGCAAAAGAAGCAATCACAGAGTAAACACCCTACAAAATGAGAGAAACTATTTGCAAACTATGCATCCAACAAAGGGCTAATATCCAGAATCTACAAGGAACTCAAATAACTCAATAGGAAAGAAACAAATAACTCCATTAAAAAGTGGGAAGAGGGTATAAATAAACATTTTTCAAAAGAAAACATAAAAACATCCAACAAACATATGAAGAAATTCTCAACATCACTAATCATCAGATAAATGCAAATTAAGTAATTTATAGATTTGAACGTATCCCCATCAAGCTACCATTGACTTTCTTCACAGAATTGGAAAAAACAACCTTACATTTCATATGGAACAACAAAAGAGCCCACATAGCAAAGACAATCCTAAGCAAAAAGAACAAAGCTGGAGGCATCACACTACCTGACTTCAAACTATACTAAAGGCTATAGTGATCAAATCAGCATGGTACTGGTACCAGAAATATAGATCAGTGGAACAGAACAGAGACCACAGAAATAAAGCCACACATCTACAATTATCTTATCTTTGACAAACCTGACAAAAACAAGCAATGGAAAAAGGATTCCATATTTAACAAATGGTGTTGGGAAAACTGGCTAGCCATATTCAGGAAGCTGAAACTGGATCTCTTTCTTACACCTTATACAAAATTTAGCTCCAGATGGATTAACGATTTAAACATAAGACCTAACACTATAAAAACCCTAGAAGAAAACCTACGCAATACCATTCAGGACATAGGTGTGAGCAAGGAATTCATGACTAAAACACCAAAAGCAATGGCAACAAAAGCCATAACAGACAAATGAAATCTAATTATACTAAAGTGCTTCTGCACAGCAAGAAAACTATAATTAGAGTGAACTGGCAACCAACAGAATGGGAAAAAAATTTTGCAATCTACGTATCTGACAAAGGACTAATATCCAGAATCTACAAGGAACATAAGCTAATTTACAAGAAAAAAGCAAACAACCCCATCAAAAAGTTGGCAAAGGATATGAACGCTTTTCAAAAGAAGACATTTATGTGGCCAAAAAACATATGAAAAAAAGTTTATCATCACTGATCATTAGAAAAATGCAGATCAAAACTACATTAAGATACCATCTCAAGCCAGTTAGAATGGTGATCATTAAAAAGTCAGGAGACAACAGATGCTGGAGAGGATGTGGAGAAATAGGAACACTTTTACACTGTTACTGGGAGTGTAAATTAGTTCAACAATTGTGGAAAACAGCATGGCAACTTCTCAATGATCTAGAAATAGAAATACCATTTGACCCAGCAATCCCATTACTAGGTATATACCCAAAGGATTATAAATTATTCTATTATAAAGACATAGGCACATATATGTTGATTGTGGCACTGTTCACAATAGCAAAGACTTGGAACCATAGCAAAGACTTGGAACCAACCCAAATGCCCATCAAGAATAGACAGGAAAAGAAACTGTGGCACACACATATACATCAAGGAATACTATGCAGCCTTTAAAAAGGATGAGTTCATGTCCTTTGCAGGGACATGGTTGCAGCTGGAAACCAACATTCTCAGAAAACTGACCCAAGAACAGAAAACCAAACGCCACATTTTCTCTTCAGAAGTGGGTATTGGACAATGAGTACACAAGGACACAGGAGGGGGAACATTATACACCAGGGCCATCACACACAGAGGGTAAGGAGCTAGGGGAGGGATAGCATTAGGAGAAATACATAATGTAGATGATGGGGAGATAGATGCAGTAAACCACCATGGTACATGTATGCCTATGTAACAACCCTGCACATTCTGCACCTGTACCCCAAAAGTTAAAGTACAATAATTAAAAATAAATAAATAAATAATTTATTATTTAAAAATATGTGGAAATGTAATTGTTCTAATCATACTCATATAATATCAAGAAATAAAAAATTAAATAGATAAAATCTGACTGTAGTATAACAAACAGTTCTTTATTTTTATTTTTAATTTAATTTTGCTTGCCAAATTTTTTAATATCATATTTGAAAAAAATCCAACTCTATACTTCTAATTATAACAAGTTATCAATTCTTGGAGCAGAGAATAGTCCTCACCCTTGACAATTAAAAAGCAAGGTCTATGTTATTTTGGATGCCAGGGCATCCAGGGGTTTCAGCCCATAGAAAACCACCCAAGCCTCACTCAGTAAGTCGAGTCAGGGATGAAATTCTCCAGATTTCATCTGATAAAATTCTCCTGAATTCTCCTGAATTTCATCAGGCCCCTGGGCTTCAGTTACACAGGTGAAGCCTGACTGACACCATGTGCTCCAGAGAAAGGATATGCCAACTCCAATAGGTGGTGAAGATCACAGAAGGCCTGGAATTCTTGGCTGAGCTAGCTGATTTAACAGCCTCTTTATAGAGGATGTGTTTATTTTTTATCCTATAACCCAGAAATCTGATTTTCTTGGAATAGAAAATTTGAATGTGGGTGGGTATACTTATTTCATATCCCGCCCCCTGACACACATACACATACACCCTTGTTTCATAGGCTCAAGTCTTTTTCTCTAAGCTTTTCCTTCTCTCTGGGAGTCCTGCTCTCCCTCCGCTGCCCCAGAGCCTTCCTTGCTGACACCCTTCACTCCCATAAATGGTTTTGTCCATCTCACACCCAACAATTGCCCAAATCACTTTATGGCATCAAGATGACAACAGTAAACAAGCAGAATCGTCTTCCCAATACTTCCAACATCTTAAGGGATCGAGAAAGGCCAACTGTGTCTAAATTCACTGTGATTTTTTTTTTTTTTTTTTTTGAGACGGGTTTCGCTCTTGTTACCCAGGCTGGAGTGCAATGGCGCGATCTCGTCTCACCGCAACCTCCGACTCCTGGGTTCAGGCAATTCTCCTGCCTCAGTCTCCTGAGTAGCTGGGATTACAGGCACGCGCCACCATGCCCAGCTAATTTCTTGTATTTTTAGTAGAGACAGGGTTTCACCATGTTGACCAGGATGGTCTCGATCTCTTGACCTCGTGATCCACCCGCCTCGGCCTCCCAAAGTGCTGGGATTACATCACTATGATTTTTAAATGGCTGTTTTCTAACACTCATAACTCTCCCCTAAAAGGACAACAAATCCTTAGCATTTCTGACAACTATGTTGAGTCAGTTGGGATACAGTTTCAACATTATTCTACACTTTTCATTTCTTTCTCCTCTCCTTACCCATGTGGCCAAAGAGATACTATGAAATGATTTTCTCAAAGATTCTATTCCAGTCACTGCAATCTAGACAGAGAGCAAGAAGTTAAAGAGTGAATCTCATCCCTAATCACAGTCTTTCCCCCAGCCATGCCCTCTGACTCCTCACCAAATAGTTTGTATGTAAATCAAAATGTAGGTTGGTAGAGAAAAGGGCCATAGAACCACATTAGCTGTGAAATCTTAGTCAAGTCACCTCCCTTCTTTGTGCCTAAGTTCCTTGTAGTTAGTTATTAAAGCCATTCATAGTCCTCTTCTTCCCTCCCAGTGACATGTTAGACTTTTAGATCTTTCCTGCTTTCTCTTATGGGCATTTAGTGCTATAAATTTTCCTCCAAACGCTGCTTCAGCTGTGTCCCAGGGATTCTGGTACATTGTATCTTTGGTCTCACTGGTTTCAAAGAACTTATTTATTTCTGTCATAATTTTGCTATTTACCCAGGAGTCATTCAGGAGTACGTTGTTCAGTTTCCATGTAGTTGTGTGGTTTTTAGCGAGTTTCTTAATCCTTAGTTCTAATTTGATTGCACTGTAGTGTGAGAGACTGTTTGTTATGATTTCCATTCTTTTGCATTTGCCAAGGAGTGTTTTACTTCCAATTATATAATCAATTTTAAATTAAGTGCTATGTGGTGCTGAGAAGAATGTGTATTCTGTTTATTTGGGGTGGAGAGTTCTGTAGACGTCTGTTACACCCACTTGGTCCAGAGCTGAGTTCAAGTCCTGAATATCCTTATTCATTTTCTGCCTCATTGCTCTAATGTTGACAGTGGGGTGTTAAAGTGTCCCACTATTATTGGATGGGAGTCTAAGTCTATTTGTAGGTCTCTAAGAACTGGCTTTATGAATCTGGGTGCTCCCATATTGGGTGCATATATATTTAGGATAGTTAGTTCTTCTTGTTGTGTTAATCCCTTTACCATTATGTGATGCCCTTTTTGTCTTTTTTGATCTTTGTTGGTTTAAAGTCTGTTTTATCAGAGACTAGGATTGCAACCTCTGCTTTTTTTTTCTTTCCATTTGCTTGGTAAATCTTCCTCCATCCCTATATTTTGAGCCTATGTGTGTCTTTGCACATGAGATGGGTCTCCTGAATAGAGATGGGTCTTGACTTTTTAACCAATTTGCCAGTCTGTGTCTTTCAACTGGGGATTTAGTCTATTTACATTTAAGGCTAATATTGCTATGTGTGAATTTGATCCTGTCATTATGATGCTACCTAGTTATTTTGCCCATGAGTTGATGCAGTTGCTTCATGGGGTCGATGGTCTTTACAATTTGGTATGTTTTTGCAGTGACTGGTTCCAGCTGTTTCTTTCCATGTTTAGTGCTTCCTTTAGGAGCCCTTGTAAGGCAGGCCTGGTGGTGACCAAATCTCTCAGCCTTTGCTTGTCTGTAAATGATTTTATTTCTCCCTCATTTATAAAGCTTAGTTTGGCTGAATATAAAATTCTGGCTTCAAAATTCTTTTCTTTAAGAATGTTGAATATTGGCCCCAACTCTCTTCTGGCTTGTAGGATTTCTGCAGAGAGATCCACTGTTATAGGCTTCCCTTTGTGGGTAACCCAACCTTTCTCTCTGGCTGCCCTTAACATATTTTTCCTTCAATTAAAACTTGGTGAATCTGATGATTATGTGTCTTGGGTTGCTCTTCTCAAGGAGTATCTTTGTGGTGTTCTCTGTATTTCCTGAATTTGAATGTTAGCCTGCCTTGTTAGGTTGGAGAAGTTCTCCTGGATAATATACTGAACAGTGTTTATCAACTTGGTTCCATTCTTCCCATCACCTTTAGGTACACGAATCTAACTTAGGTTTGGTCCTTTCACATAGTCCCATATTTCTTGGAGACTTTGTTCATTCCTTTCCATTTTTTTCCCTCTAATTGTGTCTTCACACTTTATTAAGTTGATCTTCAATCTCTGATATCCTTTCTTCTGCTTGATCAATTCGGCTGTTGATACTTGTGCATTCTTCACGGACTTCTCATGCTGTTTTTCAGCTCCATCCTGTCATTTATGTTCTTTTCTAAACTGGTTATTCTAGTTAGCAGTTCCTCTAACCTTATTTTGAGGTTCTTAACTTCCTTGCATTAGGTTAGAATATGCTCCTTGAACTCGGAGGAGTTTATTACCTACCTTCTGAAGCCTACTTCTGTCAATTCATCAAACTCATTCTTCATCCAGTTTTGTTCGGAGTTGTAATCCTTTGGAGGAGAATATGTGCTGTGGTTTTGGGAATTTCAGCCTTTTGCATTGGTTTTTTTCCTCATCTTAGTGGATTTATCTACCTTTAGTCTTTGATGTTGGTGATGTTTGGATGGGGTTGCTGAGTGAACCTCTTTTTTGTTGATATTGATGCTATTCCTTTCTCTTTGTTAGTTCTCCTTCTAACAGTTAGGTTACTCTGCTGCAAATCTGCTGGAGTTTGCTGGTGGTCCACTCCAGACCCTGTTTGCCTAGGTATCACCAGTGGAGGCTGCAGAACAGCAAGAATTGCTGCCTGTTTCTTCCTTGGGAAACTTTGTCCCAGAGAGGCACCCACCAGATGCCAGCCGGAGCTCTCCTGTATGAGAGGTCTGCTGACCCCTGCTAGGAGGTGTCTCTCAGGCAGGAGGCACAGGCATCAGGGACCCACTTGAGGAGGCAGTCAATCCCTTAGCAGAGCTCAAGTTCTGTGCTGGAAGATCCACTGCTCTCTTCAGAGCTGGCAGGCAGGAGTGTTTAAGTCTGCTGAAGCTGTGCCCACAGCCACCTTTTCCCTGAGGTACCCTGTCCTCTGGAGATGGGAGTTTTATCCCCAAGCCCCTAACTGGGGCTGCTGCCTTTCTTTCAGGGTTGCCCTGCCCAGAACAGAAGAATCTAGAAAGGCAGTCTGGCTGCAGTGGCTTTGCAGAGCTGAGGTGGGCTCCGCCCACTTCAAACTTCCTGGCAACTTTGTTTACACTGCAAGGGGAAACTTGTTTACTAAAGTCTCAGTAATGGCAGATGCCCCTTCCCCCACCAGGCTTGAATGTCTCAGGTCGACTTCAGACTGCTGTGCTGGCAGTGAGAATTTGAAACCAGTGGATTTTAGCTTGTTGGGCTCCATGGAGGTGGGATCCACTGAACAAGACAACTTGGCTCCCTAGCTTCAGCTTCCTTTCCAGGGGGGTGAATAGTTTTTTTGTTTTTGGTTTTTGTTGTTTTTTGTTGTTTTTTTTTTTGGCATTCCAGTCACCACTGGGATGTGAGGGGAAAAAAAACTCCAGCTGCTAGCTCAGTGTCTGCCCAACCCACCAGCCAGTATTTGTGCTTGAAACTCAGGACCCTGGTGGGGTAGGCACCCAATGGAATCTCCTGGTCTACGGGTTGCAAAGATCATGGGAAGAGTGTAGTATTTGGGCTGGAATGCACCATTCCTCATGGCAAGTCCCTTACAGCTTCCCTTGGCTAGGGGAGGGAATTCCCTGACCCCTTGTGCTTCCTGGGTGAGGTGACACCCCACCTGCTACTCCTGGTCCTCCATGGCTGTACCCACTGTCTAACAAGTACCAATGAGATGAGCTGGATACCTCAGTTGGAAATGCAAAAATCACCTGCCTTCTGTGTTGATCTTGCCAGGAGCTGCAGACTGGAGCATCTTGCCATCCACCCCAGGATTTCTTATAGTCTAAACATGGGAGGCCAAGGTGGGTGGATCACCTGAGGTCAGGAGTTTGAGACTAGGCTGGCCCACATGGTAAAACCCCGTCTCTACTAAAAATACAAAAATTAGCCAAGCATGGTGCAGTGTGCCTGTAATCCCAGTTACCCAGGAGGCTGAGGCAGGAGAATTGCTGGAACCCGGGGATGGAGGATGCAATGAGCCGAGACCACAGCATTGCACTCCAGCCTGGGCAACAGAGCAAGACTCCATCTTAAAAAATAATAATAATAAAGAAAAAAAAAGTCATTTTATAGATTAGCAAAGCATTTCTCCAAAGGCCCTAAATCATTTGTCATTTTGCTCACCTCAGTACAGTAAGTAAGAAAGTACTTGAGAACCTCGGCTACTCAGGCATCCCTGGGTTCATCTGGGTTTACCAGAGCAGCAGAAAAATATTCCTATAATAACACATTTCCACAGCATGGCTACTTCTCCCTGGAGGAATTTGCTGTGTAGACAAGCCTTCCCAGAGCAGGGGAAAGGCAGCTATGGGACAAGGCATGACTCCGTAGCTTCCATAAATCATTTGTTTGTTTGTTTATGCCAACAAACTAGCTCTCAACAACCCACTGAAGAGTGGATAAGAAGAGAAGCAACAACAGGAATCCACAGATAACTGCCCAACTGACTTCTGTCTCACACTTCTCCTTTCTCTTTTAAGTAGGCAATGTGCTTTGTTTATGTTTGACAGCTCAGCGGTGGCTAAGCATGTTGGGCACAGAATCTCTTTCACTTCCACATTGCCCAGTTTCCCAGAAAATAGGATTAGATCTCTTAAGCCACAACAAAGAGATGCCCCTTTAGCAAACTGACCCCCTTTATCACCACAAGAGCTTCTGTATTTTCAAAATGGTATATTCAAAATAACTATACTACACCTGAGGGAAAGAGGACATTCTAAACTGCCTGTTTTCAGCCTGACTGTATCACCTTGTTAGATATTCATGTTTATAAGAGCTAGAAATAATCTGGAAGAATCACCGTAGCGCCCCAACCACACATTAGCCAGTACCTTCAACATATGCCTCCATGACTAACGTGACTTACAGGAAATCCAGTTCCGCCCTTCTTTGGTGAGCCCCTTATCCAGACAACCTTACCACTTCCTGTTTGGTCAATGAAGACAATCAATAATGTGTATTAACCCCCTCTGATTGATCAAGTGAATGGACTTTCTATGTATTGTGATTTCAAGAAACAGGAAGATAGACATGCACTCACATTGTCTGTCTACATTAAATTGAGGTTAATCATTTTAGCAAAACAGAAGTTTTTCATACACATAAATGTATATGCACTGATAAGTAAATATGTTCTATTTTATTAAGTGAAAACGATAAATGGAAATTTTTCAAAAAGCACTGTGCAGTATTCACATATATCAGATATCTAATAAATTGTGGTGTTGACACAATCCTGAATGCTGTACCTGAATGTTGAAATTCTGAAAGATCAAAATTCCTAAAGTTTGAATTTCTAAAGTATAAAATTCCTGTTTAACTGAATACCCCAACCATAAAAACAGTTTTGGAATTAGGTGCAGTCAAGCCTTCTAAAAGTAAATTTCAAGGTGTTATCAATAAAGTTTGTTTTTTCTATTCAGCCCAATGCATTCGTTGGAAAATTTAGACGAGTGAATTCACCATGCAATATGTTGATGGCAATAGCTTTAGTTCAAAAATATGTTATTTGTCTGCATTGGCATTCCTTGTAGCTGATGAATGTATTCCAGGAGCTTTTCAAAATTAAAGCATCATTTGCCTGAAGAAGCCAGCAAAGTTACTGACCGTTTGAAAATAATTATATGCAGAGTAGGATAAGAAGACATAATAGTGTTCCTGTTCAATCACCAGTATTGTTTCCACTAAATCCGTGGTTTGTAAATTAGTGAATGCAGAATGCACCATTTTGTATCCAAAACAATAAAGAAACCTGACACAGAAGATGGAAACATTTAATAGGGAATGCTCATGTTGGCATATATAGAATCACAGAAGAATTTCAAAAAGAGCAGTGCCACATAGAAAATAGATGTGAATGTATTCTTGAAGAGAGCCATGCCCTAAAAGAAACAGAGAAAAGCAGCTAACCATCATGATGCAAGACTTCAAAATACAGTTAATGATCATGAAAGTTGGCCAGCTCTTATGGACTACCTCCATGCAATTGTCCATATTCTATTCCTGTAATATACTTTTTCATACATGAGACTTTCTTTTCAGGATTTTTTTTGGGGGGGTGGATGAAATGAGTATGGGATTTTTTGTTTTGTATAGGTTTCTCCCACTATTTTAAGTTGTCAGGGTTATTTATTTATTTATTTTTTGAGACAGAGTTTCGCTCTTGTTACCCAGGCTGGAGTGCAATGGCGCGATCTCGGCTCACTGCAACCTCTGCCTCCTGGGTTCAGGCAATTCTCCTGCCTCAACCTCCCGAGTAGCTGGGATTACAGGCACGTGCCACCATGCCCAGCTAATTTTTTGTATTTTTAGTAGAGACGGGGTTTCACCATGTTGACCAGGATGGTCTCGATCTCTTGACCTCGTGATCCACCCGCCTCGGCCTCCCAAAGTGCTGGGATTACAGGCTTGAGCCACCGCGCCCGGCCTGTCAGAGTTATTTTTTAAAATTCACTATGTTATGCATTTCATCTTCACATCCTTTCCAATACTGAAGGGATAAATTATGTAAAGACCTTCACAGAGTTCTAATTCATTTTACACATTTCTTGCAAATTTGACTCCATGGAAGTGCACTATCAGCACACTGACTTTGTGTATAAGCATTGTGAGTGTATGTAAAGATGTTGAAACTTCCTCAATAAGTGAAAAGATGTCCTTTTCATACATCTGCATTTGTGAAAGATAAAATTTCTCAAGATTTTCATCCTTTGGGCAACTGTATCTGAGGAGGTGAACCATAGCATTTTTTTTGGTTGCTCTTGTCAAAAGATCTAATTGTCTATCACAGCATTTCAGATGACCACAGTTATATAAACTACTTTTTTATGAATACAGTTTATCTGCTTATAAATGTCATACCTGTGCAACGGTCAACTAGTATACCTGAGTGTTGATGCTTGCAGAAATATGTATGCTATATTTATATATTTATTTTATTGTGTAAAGTGGCCTATAGTGTTGTGTCATGTTTCCCAAATAAATCTTCTTCTAAAACGTAAATAAGTGTCTTTTAAATAATTTTTAAATTTTCTTCAGAATTCCATTTTCAGGATTTTGATGTTCAGGCTTCAACATTTGAGATTAGGGCCTTCAAAATTGTGTCTTTTGAGATTATGGCCCAAACCCAATAAATTCTATCTCCTTAGAGAAGCCTTCCCAAACCACTCTACCTAAAATAACATCCCCCTCCCTATTACTTTCTGTACTATAAAACTACTTTATTTTCTTAACAGAACTTAACATCATCCAAAATTATTTTATTTGTCCATTGGCTAATTTATTACTTTTTTCACTATTGAGGTATGAACTTCAAAAGTAGAAACTTCACCGAGTTCATGACTGTCTAGGCCACGAAACAGTTCTTGGCATATTGTAGATGCTCAGTAAATGGCAAATTGGGGAGGGGGGACTGGAGAATGTTTACATACACATAGAAAATTCTAAACTGGTAAGAAAGAAACTATCGCCAGTTGTTACTTCTAGGGTATTGACCTAAGAAGTCCAAAAATTGGAAGGAGAGCTTTTATTTTTAATTCTATATCTTTTGAATCATTTGACTTTTTATCATGGAGATGTATTTATTTTATAATAAAGACATTAAAAATAGAAATAAGGTTAAATGTTTGACTATGTAAAAATTTAAAATTTCACATGGCAAAAAATATAATAAAGTCAAAAGACAATAGATTAGAAGAAAGAATAATTTCAACACAGCAACAAAATAATGGAATTCCTAATACACAAGTGAAACCTAAAAATTGATTAAGTAAAAGATGAGTCAACAAAAAATAGGTAAAGAATATGAATAGGCAATTCAGAAAAATAAATTTTAAGGACAATAACTCAGCAAAAACATATTGATTTCAAGGATGATTCAAAAATGCAAATTAAGATATAACCATTTTTCTGTCCATCAGATTGACAAAGTTAAAAATAATACTGATAAGGATGCAAGGAAATGGCTCCCTCGCATATTGCTAAGGGAGGGGATGGAGAAGAGGAGTGTGAATTGCTACAAACTTTGTGAAGAGCAATTGTATGATTTCTATTAAAATTTAAGGCTGGCCATGGTGGCTCATGCCTTTTACCTTTGGAAGGCCAAGGTAAGAGGATCATTTGAGATCAGGAGTTTAAGACCAGCCTGGGCAAAATGGTGAGACTCCTATCTCTACATTAAAAAAAAATATGAAAAGGCACATGTCCTTTGACCCAGCAATTTTATTGTTTGAACTCCTTCCTATAGAATTAAAAAGAACATATGCATAGAATTTTTAAAATGTTAATACAACCCAGTTTTTAACAGCAGAAGTGGGAAAAATCCAAAGTTTTATTAATAGAGGATCATTTGAATAAATTATATATATCCACATAATGAAATATTTTAAAGATATTAAAAACAATAAGTTGAATCTGTAGTGACTACAGGACCATCTATGATATTATGTGAGAAAAAAAGTTACAGAGTAGTATGTAATTAATAATTTCACTTCTGTCAAATGTATACTATTTTCTCTAAAAACCTTACATTTATATATGTGTATGTATGTATATATTAATATATGCACACACATATAGAAACATACACA
Source organism: Leontopithecus rosalia (assembly GCA_028533165.1). NCBI lineage: Eukaryota > Metazoa > Chordata > Mammalia > Primates > Cebidae > Leontopithecus > Leontopithecus rosalia. The sequence continues at coordinate 3,235,283 of CM052666.1, forward strand.
CTTACATGTAGAAACATGCCTACCTGTTTTTATGTTTGCTTGAGTGTGGAGAAAAATGGAGAAGGATATACAGACAGTCTCAAACTTACAGCGGTTCAGCAATAATTTTTTTACTTTAGGATGGTACAAAAGCTTTCTGTTTTTCACTTTCCATACAGTATTTGATAAATTACATGAGCTATTTAATGCTTTATTATAGTCTTTGTACTAAATGATTTTTCCCAACTAGAGCCTAGTACAGGTGTTCTGAGAACATTTAAGGTAGGCTAGACTAAGCAATGATGTTTGACGGGTCAGGTGTATTAAGTGCATTTTTGACCTTGGGTATTTTCTGTTTACAGTGAGTTTATCAAGCTGTAGCCCTACTGTTATAAGTCAAAGAGCATCTGTTTAAAAAGTTGGTAACATTTGGACTTTAGAAAAACAGGTTCTAAGTAGGAAATAGCAGAGAAAAATACTAAAACTTTTTACCTCTTTGTGTTAACCCATTAAATAAGTGAAAATCACTTATTAATTTTTAAAATTAATATAGGAAAAGATAGCAAAATTAATTGCAAAGAAAACAAATAGGTTTCCTCATTCACTGCAAAAGTTTTAAACCCAGTTCCATGCTGTAGTTTCCTTCTACTGGGTTAAGTCAGCTGTTTTACAGACCTGTTTGTTAGGAAGAAAAATTCCCATCGGCCAAGATTTAGCCAGTCTCACTCACCCTGAGTAACAGGAGGCACAGGATTCTGGCTGTCACAGCATGAGGCCACATCCTGGTCATCACATTCACCCAACACTCCCCTGGAATTTGAGCAAGGTCCACACCTAGTCAAGAGTGTGAAGGAAACATCACCACTGGCATTCTTGGGTAACCATTGTTTCTTGGCTCAGATTGTGTGTGTAGTCTCCAGTAAACTCCAATGTTGCTGAAAACCTAGGAACAGTATGACTTGCAGATATGACCTTTTAAGTTCAGAAAACGTGAGTTGCGCCAGAATCCCAATCCAAAACTGCCTCTGGCCATCCCTGAACTGTCTCAACCTCCACCTCGTTCCCTTTACTCCCTCTTTCCAGTATCACTCCACTCAGGAGATTTAGGTGGTGATTTCATTAGCATCCCTTCTGCCCTGAAGTCAGAAAAATCCAGAAAGAAAAATGAAGTACACACTTGAGGAAAAAATATGCTGATTCTAAAGAACAACTGAGGAAGCTGGGGAAGAGTTTTGCTTACTTGAACTTGAAAACCCCAGAGAATTGCAGATTACTTCATGTCCATACTAGGGTGCTGATCCAATTCATCTCCTAGAAGTAAAGTTATCAGATACAATATAGCACACCCAGTTAAATTTATATATCAGATAAATGGCAAGTGATCATTTTAGTATGTCTTAAATATTGCATGATTTCTATATTTTTATTTGCTAAATTTGGTAATCCGTTCCAGAGGGAACCGATTACCATCTTTTTCCTATTCTCAGGATACCTTTATTCTCTATATTAAAATTATTTATTCACAAATGTTTTAGATCCACCCAAGCATTAGCAACAGCTCCATCTTCCTAATCTCTCAGAAACATGTCTTATTTCACTGAGAGAGTGATAGGAAATGCAGTCTAAATTCACCAACTGCTGCTGACACTGCATCTGACAATGATAAAAATTTCCATCCTGAGCAATGTTCCATCAGGGATACAAGAAGTTTGCCTGGTTTATATTACATGATGACAAGAAAGCCAGCTAATTTATATACCATTTCTTATCAAAACATTGGCAAGTATTTATTTAGATATGATATTGTATTAAAAAATAAAACTCTAGTTCTAGGGAACACTGCTAGCAAGAAGTAACTGGCAATTATTGGGTTTATTTAATGTCTATAAAGAATTTATTTAGATCATTCATTTATCAAAGAGATGTGTAAGACTTGCACTGGTCAGAATCCGGCTGAAATGTGCTTTATTATCACTCACAGTGCGATCATTCTCCCAGCTCATTTTGGAGAGCATCTGCAAAGAGTGCTGGTGCATTACAATGAGTCATCCCCACTCTCTTGCTGGATCTCCCTGTGACCAATGACACACAACTGTGGGACTGAAAGCTGGATCTAAAACAATTGTCTTTGTGTGAATGTTACAAATATTCATGCGAAAGGTCTACTTCTGAGATTTAACAATTGGATTTAACTGGCTGCCACTTGGCCCACGTGAATTGACTAATGAGCTAATGTCTACTTTCTTCTGTCTAGTGGATCTTGCTGTTTTCTTGTGGTCTATTAATAAACTATGTTCCTTTTATTTTAAAAAGAATATTAATAAAATCATGGATTGATGGAAGGAGAAAAATGGATACGTAGGAAAGATGATATGTAAAGAAGAAAAAAATGAAAAAGTTGAAATTTAGTAGAAAACAAAATGTGTTTAACCATGCCCACTGTGTTGTTCCTTCCCTCCTCTGTTCTCCCATGACATGCCATGCCTGCCCCAAATGTGAATAATATGTCAGTCAAATTATATTCATGATCCAATTTTGTTTAAGAAATATTGATATTTAGCAAAATGTTAGCTGGGGTTATTTTAAGTTGTGGCAATATAAATGATTTTGATTTTTTCCTTGTTCCATTTTCTAAATTTTTCATTCTATGTTGATGCTATTGTTTTATATATATATACGTATATGTATATATATATACATATATATGCACATATACATATATATGTATATATACGTATATACATATATATACATATATATGCATATATACATGTATATGTATATACATATACATATATACACGTATATATATATGTATATACGTATATATATACATATGTATATATGTATATATATGTGTATATATACGTATATGTATATATATATATGTGTATATATATATGTAAAGGAGATACTCGCCTTGCATCTCCTTCCTCTAGGTCCACCTGGGTATGTCATGTTCATATACTGGTCAGTCTCCACAACCCTCTGATACTTGGAAAAGCAGAGGGGGAAGCAGTAGCCCATGCAATTTCTACCCCATTTGAGAGGGAGAGATTTCCCAGACTTAGTGGAAGAAGGAAGGAGCCTGAGAGAAGTGACACTCAGGAATGACTTTCAATCACAAACAACTTAGTACTTGATAATACCTTATGTTTACATTAAGATTTTTAGTTTATTATGTGCAACATTAAAAACAGTAGTTAGAAACCAGGTATTGATGGAGCATACCTCAAAATAAAAAGAGACATCTTATGACAAACCCACAGCCAACATCATACTGAATGGGCAAAAGTAGGGAGCATTCCCCTTGAAAACTGGCACAAGACAAGGATGCCTTCCCTCACCACTCCTATTCCATATAGTACTGGAAGTCCTGGCAAAGGCAATCAAGCAAGAGAAAGAAACAAAGTCCATCAAAATAGGAAGAGAGGAAACCAAAATATCCCTGTTTGTGGCTAACATGTTTCTATATCTAGAAAATCCAATAGTATCAGCCCAAAAGCTCCTCAAATTAATAAACTTCAGCAAAGTTTCAGGATACAAAATCAATGTACAAAAATTACTAGTATTTTTATACACCAACAACAGCCAAGCCAAGAGCCAAATCAGGAACACAATCCCATAAACAATTGCTATGAAAAGAAGAAAACATCTAGGAATACAGCTAACAAGGAAGGTGAACGATCTCTACAGTGAGAACTACAAAACATGTTCAAGGAAATCAGAGATGACACAAACAAATGAAAAACCATTCCATATACGTGGATAGGAAGAATCAGTATCATTAAAATGGCCATACTGCCTAAAGCAATTTATAGATTCAGTGCTATTCCTATAAAACTGCCAATGACATTTTTCACAGAACTAGAAAAGAAAACTATTATATTTTAAAATTCATATGGAACCAAAAAAGACCCCAAATAGTCAAGACAATCCTAAGCAAAAAGAACAAAGCAGTAAGCATCATGCTACATGACTTCAAACCATACTACAGAACTACAGAAGCTGAAACAACGTGGTACTGCTACAAAAACAAACACACAGACCAATAGAATAAAATAGAGAACCCAGAAATAGACCTGCAACCATCTGATCTGCAAAAGAGCTGATAAAAGCAAGCAATAAGGAAAAGACTCAATCAACTAATGGTGCTGGGATAACTGGCTAGCTGTATGCAGAAGATTGAAACTGGACCTTTTTCTTACACCATATACAAAAATCAACTCAAATGGATTAAAGACCTGTAAAACCCAAAACCATAAAAAGCTCTGGAAAACAACCTATGCAGTAACATTCTGGGTATAGGAAAGGGCAAAGATTTCATGACAAAGACAACAAAAGCAATTGCAACAAAAACAAAAACTGGAAAATGGAATCTAATTAAACTAAAGAGCTTCTGCACAGCAAAAGAGATCATTAACAGAGCAAACAGACAACTGACAGAGTGGAGAAAAATTTGCAAACCCTGCATCTGACAAAGGTCTAATATCCAGCATCTATAAGCCACTTAACCAAATTGACAAGAAAATAAAAACATTAAAAACTGGGCAAAGGACATGAACAGATACTTCTCAAAAGAAGACATACATGCAGCCCACAAACACGTGAAAAAAAGCTCAACATCACTGATCATTAGAGAAATGCAAATCAAAACCACAATAAGATACTACCTTACATCAATCAGAATTGCTATTATTAAAAAGTCAAAAAATAACAGAGGCTGATGGTATTGTGGAGAAAATGAAATGCTTATATGCTGTTGGCAGAAGTCTAAATTAGTTCAACCACTGTTGAAGATGGTGTGGTGACTCCTCAAAGATCTAACAACAGAAATACCATTTGATCTCAAATACCCTATTACTGGGTATTTACCAGAAGGAATATAAATTAGTCTATCATAAAAACACATGTGTGTATATCTTCATTGCATCATTATTCACAATAGCAAAGACAGGGAATCAACTTAAATCCCCATCAATGAAACACTGGATAAAAAATGTGGTACATACATAACATGGAATACTATGCAGCTATAAAAAGGAGGCTATCATGTCCTTTGAGGAACATAGATAGAGCTAGAGACCATTATCTTTAGCAAACTACTGCAAGAACAGAAAATCAAATACCACATATTCTCATTTATAAGTGGGAGCTAAATGATGAGAACACATGGACACAAAGGGGAGCAACAAACACTGGGGCCTATCAGAGTGTGGAGGGCAGGAGGAGGGAGAGGAGCAGAAAAAGTAACTAATGGATATTAGGTTTAGTACTTGGGTGATGAAATAATCTGTATATCACACCCCCATGACATGAGTTTACTTATATAATAAACCTGCAAATGTAACCCTAAGCTTAAAGTTTTTTAAAGATAAAAGAGCAGTTAGGAAATTAGAAATCAAATCAGAAAGTCTTAGATTTGAATCCTAGTATGGTATATGTTTTCTGCAAACTTAAATTTCCTCATCTGTACAATGGATAACAATCACACCTGCATCAAAGGAATGGAGGAAAACTAACCCATGTAAATCAGTGCCAAGCACATGGTAAGCTCTCCATGAATGCTGCTGAGATCTGGTATCATTACCTATTTCATTAGTAAGGTCTTGAGACTTGAAGAAGTTAAATACCCTTACTGAAAGTCAAAAATCCAAAAGTGAAATCTCATCTTCTACAGCCATGCATAATACTCTTTTTGCCATGATTTCCTAGTTCACTGTTTAAAATCAAAACTTTTATAATATTATTAGTACATTTAAATTGTGTTTAATATAACCCCAAAATGAAGTGCACATTCCCTGGTACCAAAAACCCAAATGATATTTAACACAGATTTTTCATTTCACTGACAGTTTCTGGACTAGACTCAGAAGGAAGGATGACAGTCATCTAGGTAAAGACACTGAGAAAACCACATAGGATTTTGGTCCTATGGCCTCCTCCATCCCCTCAAGTACTGTTTGGGGCCAAGGCATGACCAATGCCACTTCCTGCCACTGAGTCATCATCATAGATTAGCATCACTAAACATAACTGTTCCAGGAGGAGCTCAGAAAAGAAAATTCTCTGAGCTTCACGTTGGAATTGGCTCCTCTCATAACAAATACTTTCCAATCTCACTGAGAGGTTATAGAAGAGTTAATGTCCCCAAAGAGCTTCATTTATTTTACAGATTTATGAAATAGATCTTCTTGCCAAGGCCTCGTGTACATTTCTTTTTTTACTAAAGGTGACACAGAGTTTCTCCCAAAATAAAACTGACTCTTCCAGATGCTTAAATCAAGGGTCATGAGTCATCCTGACTGCCCAATGTCACGGAAGACACAACTCTAGGAATCTGTGCAACTTCTTCAAAGCTTTGACAGCATTTTGGCACCCTCCCTTAATATACCTGCCCAAAGCAGATGAGGTTTTGGTTTTTACCATTCTCACAATAGCTTCAGGTCAGTTAGGCTTGGGTTCTTCATCCCTGACAAATAGTTTTTACAACTAACCTTGGCGTTTGGCAAAGGCTTGTTGCTAAACAAGCCCTGAGCTTTCATCATGGGCTGAGCACTGGACTAGGCACACAGAACAGCTGAAGCAACATGTTTCTGAAATTCACCATCTAGGAAGGGAGAGCAATGCAATTTTAAGCTGCATTCTATTATTTACCAACAGTATGAGCAAAGCACTAAGGGAGCAGAGACAGGAGAAACTGCTTTGTCAGGGGCATTACCAGAGGCTTTCCCGAGGACGCAGCATTTAGGCTGGGTGGTTTAGAAAGACATTCATGACAGATGAAATCATGTGTGCAGGGCATGGAGCAGTGAAAGAGTGCAGGGTTGAGGGTCTTTGGAAGGGTCCTTCTATTAGAAGGACAGCATTCTAATATAGAGGGACATGGTGGGAAGGTGATAAGAGATGAGGCTAGGGAGATCCAACTTGCACGCTCTGCTGAGGATGTTATCCTCACATTTTGTTAAAATGCGGTCCTTTTGGTAATAGTAACACTGTGACTAATAAGTTTCTTATTAGCTTATTGAAAATCTCTGTCTGCAGCCCTGCCCATCTTCCACAGATAATCACGAGGACACTTTCACTGGGTCTCTCCTCCACTGGAATAGTGCTCTCACACACACGCTCACCCCCCACACACCATATACCTTCTTCAAGCTCGCCTCCTTTCAGGGCTACACCTCTACACCAAACTGGAATATGGGACAGCAGTGTCTTTCCAACTGCTAAGTCCAATGTTAATTTCTCAATCTTGATCTCTGCACCACTCACTCTCTTGTCTTCTCCGAAATTTCTTACCATCTCGATTTCTGGGCACTATTGCTGTATTCTGGCTCTGGTCCAACATTCCTAACTGCCCCTTAAGACCCTTCTCATCCACTCTTATACTCTTGCTTTACACCGACTGGATCTCCTTTCTACACACAACTAAGAGCCAGCTCTCATCCCCAACCCTCTGAGTAGAGCAATGAACCAAGTACACAATTGTAACTGAGCTCCTCCTCCTCCCAGATCTGTCTCCCATCACTTCCTGTCTGTGTGTGTGGTGTGCGTGTGTGCATGTGTGCAGCATTTCTATCTCTTTCTATTTATCCAGTGTTCTTCATCACCAAAATCCAATCTGTTTTCGGGTGCTGTCAAATTGAACACCTTACTATCCTTAACCTATCTCCTCTTCTTCTCAATCTATGCTGTCCTACTGCCTCATCAGTTTTCTCTCAGATAGCTCAAGCAGGCTCTGAGGCTTGCTTCTATCTAGTGCTAGTGTCTTCTTCCATCCAGTATTAATACAGAGACCAAGTGAAGTTTTGAAGTGCAAATATGATTGTGTCACTCCTCTACTTGAAGTCCCATCTACACATGAGATACACAAACCCATATTTGACAATCCATATTGGTCTAGCCCTCACTCACCTGATAGTCAGCCTCCCAACTTGCCCTTAATGGCTAAGATCTTTTAAGCCTTCATGCTCCTGCCCCTTACATACCCAAAGCAACTCCCATTCTTGACTCCATCCTTCTCTCCCAGCAAAACAAAATCAGCTCAGACATCCTCTGAGAGTCCTGCCTGACCCCTCCACCTCCAGCTTACTGTCCCATGTATTCAAGTAACATACTGTGCTATCTTCCATCCAGACACTAAGGAATGGACAATTACATCCTGATTCAACCATGATACCCTACCATCAGAGGCTTAGGGTGTCTCTGTATTCCAATCAGGTGAGCACTCAAGACATGTTTAAGTAAATAAATAAATGTGTATTTCCATAGAAACTTGATCACCAAGTGAGCACTCAATCAGGTGAGCACTCAAGACATATTTAAGTAAATAAATAAATGCGTATTTCCATAGAAACTTGGTGATCAAGTTCTCTCATACTAGTTTTCTTTCAGCTGCATAAGGAATTAAGTGTACTCTCTGGGCTGACTGGGAGACCTAACTACCATTTATAATTGTGTTTCTATGGGAAAATGCAATGACAGCTCCAGATGAACAAGTTACAAAACATTTTGAACAAAACTCATTTGTAAATTGAAGATTTACTATATTTATCTGTTTACATTTCTGCTAGGTTTGAAATTGGTCTATCATCTTTTCCCTCTTGGTTAATAAGGTCTGAGAATAAATAGAACATAAAGATATATCTATCTAACACTAAGTAATCTTTGATCAAACTTGTGGCATTTAATAAACACTCACAGGCTGGATATATTGGCATGGACTATAGGCACCCTTCCCAAGTAATTGCTTAGACATTTCTTTTATATTCTGGCCCTGCGATCCTATTTAGAAAAACCTGACATTTGGAAATCCAAACTTAGAAACTAGATACATTCAGGCATTGTGACTCGGGTTACAAAATAATTTTTCACTTTTGAAATTTAATAGTGACTCACTCTGTTCATTAAAGAGCAATAAAATGTTATCATATAACTCTGAAAAGAAACAGAGAATTTAAGAGCAGAATTGAGGCTAGATATATTTGCAGTCATGAGCATTTCTTTTGAAAACACCATAATTTACCACCCCCCTACACACACACCCCAATTGGGATTTATTCTTGTGGCATTACAACTCTCTCTCCACCAAGAAGCACAACAAAGACCATCTGAGTAGGAAGCAGATGTGTATCTTCTGGAGCTTAACACCCTTGGCTCAAATCTGACGGTGAAAATTTACAGCCCTTAAAATATACTGTACTTGGTGGCTGCACTGGGAGGCCTCCTCCCCAGCTGAGGGAATAGGGTTGCTAAAATGTCAGTGGCCAAAGGGGGCTGGTGCAGGGAGGAAGGAGACTGATTCTTCACCGGGAGGAAATGAGCCAGAGATTATCAGTGGATGATATAATCAAAAACGCATACACCAGTATCCAAGTTTTATTACACTACTGAGGAAAACAGCTCATTTATATTGGATTTCCTGTCCTTTTTTTCTTAATAAGAAGAATCACGTATCTATGAGTCATCACAATTATTATAGATTTAACAGGACATTTTATCTTGATAATACATATGACTTTTTTCAAAAAGGACTATAAGGAGATATAAAATAATTACACGTCTCCTAATTTATCAAGAGAATGGTTAAAAGATGTATTGGTATATTTTTCTTATTTGTGAAGTTTCTTGAAATAGCTTTGACTATTTCCAGTAGGCACATACCTCTGTTTAATAGTAACATTCAAAAATTAATAAATAGGGAAAAGTCACTATGGGAATACACTGTAATAAAGACAAATAGAATCCATATTTCAAAAGTTGGCAAGAGCTAACAGATATGCTCTCATTTTTTTATTTGTGTAATAAAATGTTCTGTATTCAGAGTTATTTCCTTCCTTGTTATTCCTCTCGTCTTGAGTAGGAACCATAAACGCTTCAACAAACAGAAACTAGATTGGATACTCAGTTAGTGTTAACTGAATTTTTTTATGAAGTACCACATAATGCTAATATAGCATAATATTGTTTCTAATGGAAAACAATATTCATTTGTTTTCTCTAAAGATCATTTATGCAAATATTCTTTGAAACATTACAACCATCAATGAGTCCTTATTGAGTATCCAGTACTTAGAAGCCGCACTGAAAAACAATAAAAGGGTGGAATGAGTCGTGCAAGGATGGAGCTACTTTTCAAAGGACAGAAGCGTACTTATCAGACGAAGTAAAAACTGAGTATTTTCAAAGATGTATCACCAAATCCAAATTCAAACCTGACTTGAACTTTAGGGTTGCACGGAAATTGCCCTCGATCGACTGACACCACATCCCTTGCAAACAAATCTACAATTTTTCGCCAGCCTAACATTATTGTGGAGTGCAATAACTAAATCCAACTTCTGAGAAAGAGCAGATATTGGAAAGTGTCTCATGAATAGAAGATCTTCTGGACAGCAGGCTTAGAAACACAGACATTAAAAATGCAGTCTGGTCTATACCCAAAGAAAGTGTAGCATATTTGTTATCAGTACAGCCTCTGGACTAGTTTTTGCAGAAGTGGGATGACTTACCAGGGTTAACCACAGTCCCCCACCCAGTGGTTTGGCTTGAGATGATCTCATCCACTTTGTCAAGGGAGCTGGCCAGTGCTGACTGTGTAGAGTGAGACTGAAGAAACTTACCTGGAGACTGAATCACTGTTCCCCTAAACTCTGTGGCCTAACTTACTGCTTATCAGCCATAGAGAGGACATACAGAGAAAGGAAACCATGATACCAAATGAAATAAAAAGAAGTCACTACCTAGGAGAGCTTGGAGAGACAGTCAATTGATGCGACACATGTAAAAAAAAAAGTAATTCTGCAAACTCACTGAATATTATGAAATCTAGATCAGGTCAAATACATTTTTCCCTGGGTAAATCTCAACTCTTCTATCAAAAGGTCCATCCATATTTCAAAATGAAATATATTATCAGCAAACTAGCAGAAAAAAAGATCAACAGAAAAGATTACTCCATTTGGGTTCTGTACATCTGCAATTGTCAAAATAAGGTGCACTGTCTTTCTTAAGTTGCCAATACCCATTATAAAACAATAACTTAGATTTCACAAGGTTGAATGAATTCCATATAATAAAATTTTCTTAGGAAAGTAAGTGAATACAATCAGGGTCAGTACCCACAATGGATGACTTTTTCCATATGTAAGTGATTCTTCATAACTTTATACAGAAATTGGTCCAATACCTGGGTCCAAATTCATTACAGGCCCTTCCAAAACTGGATCCCATAGGATGACAACATTTACACTATGTGTGCGTTTTGTGTCACTACAATTCCTTTGGAAAGGCCCAAACTGTTCTGAATGCCTTGGCCAGGGGTGCAATGGGTGTGGGTATGTCCTAGAGAAAAATGTTTCAGTCCTTGCCTTCTCCTGATGAGTGTAATTAACCACAGTCATAACATTTGAATTATTAATTCTCCCTAATAGGGTAGATACAGTGTCTCAAGAGCAAAGCTGTTTGGAGTTCTGGTAAAGCTCATGCCAAATTTAATTTGAAAGTTCAACTTGAAGAGAGACAATGCTGGCATTGTATTACACTGATTTAAAACAAGTCTGTCCTAAGGATTTTCTTCATCCTTATCTGCATTAATAGAATATGAAAGAGAAAGAGGAGAAAATATTGAGTGCTGGAAAATATCTTTCTCAGAAACTGTAGCAGACGGGTCACAACATTTTCAAACAATGATAGTAACATTTATTATATCAAAGCCATTTTATGTTTTATTTGGAACTCTGGCGCCTTTTTTTTTAAGTTCCCATAACATGACAGTAATTATAGCCATCAAGATGTTCCCGAGAAGATAGAAGCCCAGAGTCCAGATGCTGCTGCCCTGCTGTCCCGCTCAGAGGAGCTCAGTGTGCACATTACATCATGGTGTAGTTTATTTTAAAAGTGCTTTAAGAATGTAATGATAGTAATTGTAGACAGGGAAAATTAATGGGAGCATTGCCGGTCTGCAAATTCCATTTATAAAACACTCCTGCTGCTCAAAAAGAGAGTGCTTTCTTGTTAACAGAGGCTTCAAAATACAATTTGGAGGATGTATTAAATAAACTCTGTGCTAAAGTCATTTTCAGCTGGGCCCTGTGTGTGCATAGCTCCCTCTCACTTCACCACTAGCCCACCACACGACTTTCCCTGAGAGGATACAAGATTCTGCAGAGAAGCAGAGGTTGCGTGTTCCCATGTAAAAACTACCATGGCTGTGGGGCAAGGAAAGGTTAAGTGGGAGAACTGATCTCAGGCCAACAAACACATACACAGTGTGTAAAAGGAAGAGAGAGAGAGCAGAGAGGGTCCATGCATGCCTACACACATATATCCAGTCATAGTCCTTTAAGAATGGACCATTCCTGGGTTTAGGGGTTTGGAGGGTTCCCTATTTCATGGAGCGTAGATATTGTACATCCAAGCCAAGAGCATGCTCTTCCTTCTGGTTTAACGGCACAGGATAGATGTCCCTACTCAACATTTTTTATCCTGTTCCTTAAATCTGTCATCTTTCTTCCCTTTTAACTAACTTCAGCAAAAATAAAATAACCTCCTCAAGATTACTTTTCGGACCTTGTTCATGATGGAATCCACTATACAAATGGTGACCAGTTTTGTCCTGTGAAGTTGCCAAGAAAATTTCAATTGTTTCTGAAGTTTCCAGAGAGAACATAAAGAGCAGACCAAAATTTGTTAGTCTTCCCTTCCTTCAAAGTTCAACAAAACAAAATAAGGAAAAGCAAAGCTTTTCCAGGCATCCAGAAATAGGAGTGCCTTATTTCAAGGCTGTTGAAACAGTATTTATGCACCGGGGAAGGCTACCTGGCTTATTCCGCCACAGCTTTATACTTCTTACACAGGAAGGGAGGCCTCTGCCTCTGCTCCACCCACAGTGGATAGGTGAGTAACTGGACACGATTAGGTAGAAGGAGTCTGCAATAAGCACATGTCTTCTTCCACCAAATATAGTCTTGTTCACCATCTGCAATGATTAGTGGTCACGACAATAATCTGGGAAAGTGTGTGTGCATGTACACGTTGGGAAGCAGTCACAAGAGAAAATTCACGGTATTCCTAGCAGAAGGGAAACAGTGAACATATTACTTTTACTGGGACGTTGGCTATATAGTCTCCACTTACTGCATAGTCTGGTATCACCATCCGATTTTAGAGCCCCTTAACTGAGTCGAAGACAGGCATATCTGACTTAACTGACAACCCCAATAGGTATGTAGCACCTGCATTATCACCCCCACTTAGCAAATGCAAATATAGAGCCACAGAGAGGTTGGAATATCTTGGTGGAAAACTCTAGACTGGAGTCCAGGTTGTTTGACTCTGCAGGTAGGTTAATGGGCTACTTATCATGGAGGGAAGAGATTGACTTCCTTAGCTAAGCTAAGACAAATGGAGGTTCCTTTGAAGAGTCTCTCTCTATAAATAGTAAAGAATCAGCTTATTTAGTTTTGAATGTGAGACAGGACTGTAGTTTCCATCCCTAAACACTAACTACCTTTTAACACTTCTTACACTGATTCTTAAAATAACAGGAAGAGGGAAGGGAAAGTAAAACCAGAATGGGTACTAACACGTATGGACACGATAGTGCCTACTGTGGATCAGTCACTTTTTAACCAATATTATAGTTGTTATCTACTCTCTGTAAGAATCCTATACAACATATATTATTGGCATTATTTTATAGACCAAGAAATCAAGGATAAAAGAACACTGCTCCTGCAATAGCTAATACACATTCCAACTAGTATAACATTTCATGTGCTCTGGACACTGTCCTATGTCCCTTCCATCTGACACATGTATCATCTTCATAATAACCCTATGAAGGTCAAGACTGTTTTTTATTTTATAGGTAAGAAAAATTAGGCACAAAGATGTTAATATGTTGTCCAAGTTCACACAGCTAACAAGTATTAATGACAGAGCCCGACTGAAACCCAGGCAGTCCAGCACAAGAGTGCCTGCTTTGTACAACCATTCTACTCCATCTCCCAGCAATGAGGCCAGGAGCTTTCTGGCAACAGAATACTGCCACCACAGCATAAAGTGCCAAGGGTATATTCCCCAGGTGTCTTAGTCTCTTTGTGCTGCTGTAAAGGAATACCCAAGAATCATGATACCAAATAAACCTCTTTTCTTTATGAATTGGGTATTCATATTTGGTATCATGATTCTGCAGGCTGTACAAAAAGCACAGTGAGGGCCTCAGGAAGCTTCCACTCATGGTGAAGGCAAACGGGAGCAGGCATCATGTGGCAAGAAGCAGGAAGCAAGATAGAGAGGAGGAGGTGCCACACTCTTTTCAACAACCAGTTCTGGTGAGAACTAAGAGTGAGAACTCACTCACTTCCTCAAGAATGGCATCAAGTCCTTCATGAGAGATCTGCCCCCACAATCCAAACCCCTCCCACCAGGTCCCACTCCCAGCATTGGGTATCAAATTTCAACATGACATTTGGAAGGAACAAATATCCAAACCATATCACCAAGCTAGAAAAATTGGGACATCAACAATTCTCTCCTCTAAAACACTTTAATACACCCTGGCATCTCTTCACTGACATGCAACAAGGCAGAATCTCCCCACACTCCCAGGCCTTCATTTACCCCAACACCAGATCACTATTCCTGTCTGTCATGCTTCCTTTTCCCATGGGAAATTTTGTATTCTCTCTCTGAACTGAATAAAGCAACCAGGCAGGGATGAGCAAATGAACCACTTTATATTAATTGGTATTGGTCAAAAGAAATTTAAAAATGAACATTAGTTCATTCACCTATTAATAGGAGTTGGATGTACAGTAATAAGACAACATATTATGTGTCACATGTTCCAGTAATGCTATGCACCATTCTATAATCTAGAACATAGATTGCCATCCCATTCTGTTCTTATGGCAACTAGCAACTATGCGAAGTGGGACTTATGCTCCTTTAACACAGGAGAAAACCGAGGTTTATGTTGGCTAGATAACCTACCCAAGGTATCAAAGCTAACCTGGAGCTGAGATAGAATCAAACACTTGGATGGATTTATGAGTGAATAAATGGATGAATGAACCCAAAGCCTTTACCTGTTCCACTACACCTTTCATTCATTTATCAAAAAAATAATTTGGGGGCACACACTGTTGGCCAGGCCCTGTTAGGCACTGGGGATACAATGGGGCCCTATTCCACATTCTGGTGGACAGAGGCAGAAAACGATCTTCAAATCTTGATCTTCTTAATAAAGAAGAGAAATATCGAATGGCGAAAACTGCTGTGTGGAGAAGTAAAACAAGGTGTGAGAGATGGGTGGCTATTTCATATGAGGATCCGAGAAGCAGGGAAGGAGCTAACTGTGAAGCTGAGACTAGACTCGCTGGGAGGAGGCAGCTGTGTGGGATTCAGGAGGCAGGATTCTAATTCATGGGAAAGGCTGTAGAAAGCCCCTGAGAAGACAATGAGCTTTGACCAAAAGGAGGTGAGTGGGCAAGGGAATTCAGAAAGGGTACAAGTCCCATAGCACATGATAAGCCAGAACAGAATGTCTGTTCTAAGGACAGTACAGAGCAGCTGCAAAGTGTTCATCAGGAGTGCTATGACCTGACTTTTCTTCCAAGTCTTCAGTCTGCCATACTTCCTGCTCCTCAGGGTCCCAGGTCTATCTCCTCCCACTTACTTCCCCTGATCCAAACCCACCTAGACCTTGATTCTCATGTCAGGCAATTTCCACCACCTACTCAGGAGTCACTGCCCGACAGTCGTCTCACCCCCTTCTGAAGGAGCGCGTGTTATACGTAGAGAAGTCTGCGTCCCATACGGTGACAAGCTAGTCAGAGTTCTCCATTGCCTCATGTCAAAACACACACGCAACCTCCTACTCTACACTCCTAAGCCAGCTTTGACCACCACCCTCCAACGCTGATTACTCAGTAAATCCCTCTCTGAAGAGGATCACTATAACAACTAAGGTTTTATTCTCATAAGAACTTTGAAGTGGGGAAGAGTGGAAGGAGGACTGGCTTCTAATCACAGGCAAAAGAGCACAGGTCTTGCAGCCAGGCAGTCGGATTCTGACTCAGACATCAACTGTGTAACCATGGGCAAATAATTTACAGGCCCTAATTTCTTCACCTCTCTTTTTCTTTTTGTGAGATAGAGTCTCACTTGGCTGGCCAGGCATGAGTGCAGTGGTGCTGCTTCATCTTTAAAATACCACCGTGCTATGAGGTTGGTGCGAAAGTAATTGCAGTTTTTGTCATTGAAAGCAATGGCAAAAACCGCAATGTTGCACCAACCGAACACTTCACAGCTTAGTTTGCAGAAGGGATGAAGAAATGACTGCAGAGAATTACAAGGCCACGCGCGGCCCTCCTAGCAGTAGGTGCTTAGTGAATGGTGTTGGAGGCTGTGGTCCTGGTAGTAGTTGCCATTGTCCTGTTGCTGGAGCTGCTGCCACCGCAGTTGTGAATATTGGGTGAGCAAGTCATAAACAGGATCCCTTTTTCTCCTTTGAAAGTCAGAGGATCAACTAGATGATCTCTAAGACAATTTCACCTCTAAAATAATTTGAAGATCCACCGAAATTAGACAATCCTTAAATTTGTAGGAGAGATTTGGCCGGGCACAGTGGCTCACACCTGTAATCCTAGCACTTTGGGAAGCTGAAGCGGGTGGATCACAAGGTCAACAGATCGAGGCCATCCTGGCCAACATAATGAAACCCTGCCTCTACTAAAATAAAATTAAAAAAAAAAAAAGTAGCTGGGCGTGGTGGCTTGCATCTGTAGTCTCAGCTACTCGGGAAGCTGAGGCAGAAGAATTGCTTGAACCCGGGAGGTAGTGGTTGCAGTGAGTCGAGATCGCACCACTGTACTCCAGCCTGGCACCTGGCGACAGAACAAGTCTGTCTCAAAAAAAAAATTTTTTTTGTAGGAGAGATTTATAGAATTTGAGAAAGCATGCCCTGAAAATAAACAGGGTAAAGACATTTTCTCTAGAGGTTTAGGGTATTTTTTAAGCTCCTCTTCTGTCCCAAGGACCAATCATTCCTTCAGATGAAGCTTTTATATCCCACAAGCCTCTGCCAAGAGCAGCCAGCCAAGACATGGCTGCCCTCGGTGTCTGCCTCCTCCTTTAACTCCCTGCTCCTCTCTGCGGGATCAGATTCTGCAAATCGTAATACTGAGCTTATTGAAGCTGGTTACTTAATGTGAGTTTATCTCCATGATTTTTTCCCCATTGGCCTCCAAAACTTTCCCCAATAAGTTATTGTTTGGAGAAAAATACATTTATTTTTTTTCTCTAAGAAGTCAAAGGTAGTCCCAGGTCCCTGAGCTCCAGTTGGGCTCTGTGGGTTTTGATGACAGTTCCCCAAGCTCTGGCTGTGCCTGGGCCTCCAGCAGGCCCCTGAAACGGAGGTCCAAGAGACGAGGTGATGCGCTTCCCCCTGGCCTAGTCCCAAACAGTGACTCACAACTCAGTGAGTTCCCCTGGGACTCCGTTCTTCCATCAACAAAGGGTTTTTTGATGCGATTGCAGCCGCCTCATCCCAGAGACTGCTCAGAGAAACCCAAGGACTCAGCTAAACTGTGTACCCATCTCAGTACCTCCACCAAGTCCCAAAAGGAGCTAATTTTAATATCAAATGCAGATTTATTACCCCAAGAAATAAGCATTTCCTGCTTCAAAAGGAAGCCTAGGCATGCCTGAGAGACTCATCTACAGAGTACCAAGAACCAATATATAGAGAAAGTCAGTCCTGCTAAATCCTCCAGAGAAATTCAACCTTCCCACTGCCTTATTCTTAGGGAAGTATGTGTAGTGCTCAAGGAAATGAAAAGTCTGTAAGAGCATGCTTGGGAATTTCATCACGGGGAAGTTTACTAATGATTTCAAGAAACATTTTCCGTTCTAAATGAATGAAACCATGGTCATTTCCCAATTGTGTGTTTGACCATCCAGGCCAACCCTTAATGAGGCTTTGTACCTCAAAGCCTGTCACCAAAGCGGAAGCTTCCAAGGCAACGTGTCTGAGTGTCTACAGACATTCATAAGACCATAAGAGAGCAAGTATATTGATTTCATAGGAAGGTCATCCACAGCACATCTGCCAACAAGTTCGGGCAGATTTGTTCTTAGAGGCCAGCTCTGCAATACTACCTACTGGCTGCTTGATCTTTGACAACTTGTTTAATCTCTCAGAGAAATAATAATGATAATGTCAACATCACTGTACTGTTGTGAGGATTAAAGATATCACCAGATGCAGTAGCTATTATCTATAATTCCAGCACTTTGGGAGGCCAAGGTGGGTGGATCGCTTGAGACCAACCTGGGCAACAAACTGAGACCCTGTATCTACAAAAATATCAAAAAATTAGCTGGGCATGGTGGCACATGCCTGTGGTCATAGTTACTCAGGAGGCTGAGGCAGGAGGATCAGTTGATCCCAGCAAACTGGGGCTTCTTTGAGCCATGTTTGTACCACTGCACACTAGCCTTGGTGACAGAGTAAGACTCTGTCTAAAAAAAATTTTTTCAAGGTAGTAACATGAACATACTTTATAAACTATAATGCCAGTGTGCTATTTTTCATTCATTTATTCAACTAATATTTAAGAGCCTACTCAGTTCTAGGTGCTGACTTAAATGCTTGGAATATACTAGTAAACAAAAAATAGTAATAATAACTGCCTTCATAGAGAGCTCTTACTGTTTGGGAGAGGGTTAGACAGATTATTATAATAAAGACAATAAATAAGTAAATTGCGTGTTACGTTACAAGGTGGTGAGTTCTACAGAAAAGAGGAATTGGGAGTGCCATGGGATGGGTTACAACATGAAATAGGGAGGTCAAGGCGGGCCTCGCCAGAAAAGTGGCATTTGAGCAAAGATATGAGAAAACTAAGGAAGTTAATTGGGCGGATAGTTCAAGAAGAGGGTTCCCAGGAACAGAGAAGAGAGACAGGACAAAGGCCTAGAGTGGAAGGAAACAAGTCTGACATAGGAGAGAAACAGCAAGGATGCCAGTGAGGCCGGGGCAGCATGGATGGCAAGGAGCAGGGGGAAAGAACAGCAGTTATCGAGGAACAAGGGCACAGATCATGAAGGACCCTTTGCCATCAAAAAGACTTTTCCTCACATCTGAGTATGATGGGGAGGCTTTTTCAGAGAGCACTGATGTGAGCTAACTTTGTATTTTACAACAACTTCTCTGCTGTGTTGAGAAAACATAAGAAAACAAAGTGGGAAGCTGAGAGACCAGTTAGGAATCTGTCGGACATGAGAAATGACACTGCTTGGACCAAAAGACCACCATTGGAAGTGGTGAAGAGTAGTTGGATCCTGGATATTATTTTGAAGATAGAGCCTTCTGGACTTCCTGATGAATTGACTAGGAGGGCATGAGATACAAAGGTGTGGATTTGGTGCCACTAAAAGAATGAAGATGTTACCAACCAAGATTG
This sequence comes from Leontopithecus rosalia, assembly GCA_028533165.1. NCBI lineage: Eukaryota > Metazoa > Chordata > Mammalia > Primates > Cebidae > Leontopithecus > Leontopithecus rosalia. Next base: position 3,254,734 of record CM052666.1, read on the forward strand.
GGAAGACTATTTGAGGGTTTTTTTTCTATTTATTGTGTTTTAGGTTTGGGGGTACATGTGCAGAACATGCAAGATAGTTGCATAGGTACACACGTGGCAGTGTGTTTTGCTGCGTTCCACCCCTTCACCAACATTTGGCATTTCTCCCCATGCTATCCCTCCCCCGTTCACCCCCCACTGTCCCTCCCCTATTTCCCCCAGTAGACCTCAGTGTGTAGTACTCCCTTCCCTGTGTCCATGTGTTCTCATTGTTCATCACCCGCCTATGAGTGAGAATATACGGTGTTTCATTTTCTGTTCTCACATCAATTTGCTGAGAATGATGTTC
>CM052666.1:3255161-3330091 GCA_028533165.1 Leontopithecus rosalia
GTGTACCTATTTCTCCGCATCCTCTCCAGCATCTGCTGTCTCCAGATTTTTTAATGAACACCATTCTAACTGGCGTGAGATGGTATCTCAATGTGGTTTTGATTTGCATCTCTCTAATGACCAGTGATGATGAGCATTTGAGGGTTTGATGTGAAAATCAGGTGTTCAACTTTGGACGTGTAAGTTTAAAACACATGATTGATATGTAAGCAGAGATGCAAGGTAGGCAGTTTGAATTTAGGAGTCCGGAGATTTAGGAGAAGGGACTGAGCTAGACATATAAAGTTGGTAGCCATAAGCATAGGAGGTACTGAAAGCATTGAAATTGAATGAGCTCACCAGCTGTTGAGAAACAAGAGAAGGAATTCAAGAACTGAGGCCTGGGCACTGCAGTGTTCAGAAATCAAAAAGAAGAACAGAAACAAAGGGGTCTGAGAAGGAGCAGCCAATGAGTCTGAAACAACACCAAGAAAGTGTGGCATCTAGAGAGAAGGAAATGACTCTAGTGTCCAATAATGCTGAGTAGTCATTGGATTTAGCAAAATGCACATCACTAGGGACATTGACAGAAGTCGGTATGGTGCAGTGGATAGGCAAAGGTGTAATTGGAGTGAATTTTAGAGTGCAGGAGAGAAAGGAAAGAGAAGGAGACAGAGTTTGAGGCAACTTTCTGCTGAGGATAGCAAAGAAATGGATGCTAGCTGGAGGGTAGAGTAGGTCAAAAGGAAGACATGTCAGGAAGAGAAATAATGACATGTTAATAAGCTGATGAAGATGACCCGGAGAGAGAAGAAAATATGACATAGTAGAGAGGGAGAATTGTGGTTGCACGAGGGGACACGATCCAGTGCAGACGCAGTCATATTGAGCACAACCCGGTGAGTGACAGGAAGGCAAAGCAGGTGGGTGCAGATGAACGCTCTGTAGTGCGAATTCGTGGATGTTGGCTTCTGACTAATCATCTGCCATGGCCCCTGGCTACCCCTTGTTAATATTTACTGCTTTGAATCATAATCTTAAAACTGTTTTTTGTTAGAGAATCCTCCAAAGGATTTATTCCCACCATAGGCCTGTTTTGATAGAAAAGGAAGGTAAAGAACTACAATAGGTACAAAGATCACGAAAAGTGCTGGAAAACCGTCCTGCAGCGCAGCCACCCTGGATATCAAAGGTGGGACTTCCAAAGAGAAAGGAGCAACCTTAAAGAGGTTGGAGAGAAACTACTTCGATCGATACTCTTATCCCAAGACCACACTGCCTCCAAGAGATTCCTGAATAGCTACAAGAAATAATTGCCCCTACCACAGCCTTCATTTCCCCAAGCTACATGTGCTTTTTTTCTGTTTTCCTGACTACAGTTGCAGTTAGAGTGTTAACTAGGTCCTTAGTTGTCTTAGGAAACCTCTGACAACATATTTGAATGCACAAAAAGACACGATATTTCTTCTCAACAACCTGGCATCCTAGGGTAAAACAAAGGCAAAATTATTTTTCACTTTTCTTCTAGACTCCAGAACTGTCACCGAGACTAGCAAAAATTGCACCACAAACATCTGAGTCCTCAGGGCCTCTGTGTGAAGAGGGGACGGAGGTGGTTCTTGTAGCCAGAGGACAATCTCTGGGTGGTGGCAAAGTATGTGTTACATCCTAGGAATGGTGTAGGGGGGAGTCTGCTGAGGGATTTATACCTGCCCCGGTGCCAAATGTCCTACCAGCAGGTCTGCACTGTAATATTAAGAACTATTCTAATTAAAGAAGAATGCACTGTGGTAAAAACAACCACCAGCCATAATTCATCATCTCTGAGGGCTGGAAGTAACACAGCAACAACCCAAAGAAAAGGGCAGAGAATCGGGGAGAGGAGAGCAAAGCGGGTTGCAAAGTTTGAAATTGCCCAGAGCCTGCTCTGCTTCCAGTTCCCTGTGCCTGTTCTACGAGCCGGCCACATGTCTGTGCCCTTAAGCTTTCCTGGCTTTGACTGCTAATCCCTTTCCAGCATATCCTGCTTCCTAATCCTGAGGAAGCCTCCACAATCACGAGAGAACCCTGTTACCCAACTAGATCTCTCTGTCTGAAACGGTGTCTCTGAAGCCTTCTCTTTTCCCTGGGAAAAAATTGGTGGCAGTGGTTGGGCTGTTGCCAGCAGCTGATTCTTCCAGTGTGGGCCTCAAACTACTTCTTCCGACAGTGTTCTGAGGTTCTTTACCCTCCTCAGTGCTTACAGAGAGCAGTGCCTAATCTCTTGTTTCTGATATGAATAATAGATCTTTAGAGCTAGCAGATGAGCTCTGGGCAGTAGTTCATGGACAGATGCTCCCATCACCCTGTTTGGCCTGGAAAGCTTTTCATTGATGATCCACTGATGTAGATAGTCCCGATTATCAGACAAAGTCATCCTTCATGGTCTGGCATCTGGTCTCTCTCTTCCATTATCCCTGGTCCCCTCTTTTCCAAACTTGCATTCTCTAATGCTGTCTTTTCACATACGGCTCCAGCTGTCGGGAATATTTCCTTGCCTACCACCCCTTCTTTTCCTTTTAGTTCATGTGTCATGTCTAGGGATCATTCAAGACTCTGCTTGGGGCCATCTTCTATTTTCAAAGAAGCCCACACTCACTCCCCTCTAAGTTGGCTGCTCTTTTTATTTTCCCAAAGCATCTTGCACCTTCCCCTGTGTTAACACTTTCTTCAGTATCACTGTCCACCTACTCCCCCACAATACGGGGAATACCATGAAGGCACAAGCTGCCTTCCTGGACTTTACACCCCCAACCCTTAGGTCAGTTTGTGTCAAGCAGCAGGTGCTCGATCATTGTTGAATGAATGGACTGAGAAAGACAAGTTTTCCAGTTTGTTGTAAAGTTTTCTAATGTCATTTAACTGACTAATACCAAAACATATTTATCTTCCATTACAGTTAATACGACAGCATAAAAAGGAGAAATAATATTTATGCTACCACATATGGGCAGCTTATGCACAGAGAATATCCCATTGTCTCTCCTCTTGCCTAGGTATGAACAACTTCTGACTCTCACTTCAGATCTACAATCTCTGATCTGTAATTCCAACGTGCAAAAGACCTGAACACTGAAAGTTTTTTGTAGCTGTTTGACCATAAAATCTCACCTGATTTCAACAAATGTGACTGTGAAAGCTGACCTAAAAAACTGTGACATTCCTTACAGTATTTATTTCATTTCATCAAACTCTACATGCATTTTGCTTAAGAAATACAAGTGGGTATTTTATAATGTAAGGTATATGCACTGTATTTATTTGTAATAACTTAAACAAGTCTATATGCATATTTTACCTAAGATTTTAGAATCCGGGCTGTGGCTATAACTTGAATATCATCTAGGTGCCCAAAGAAACTCTGAATTCTCTTGTGACAGGACCAATAAATCAGACAATGGCACTTATTAAGACTCTATGGCCCACAAAAAAAGAAAAGAGATCTTCATTTCCTGCTTTCTATATCTTTTTTTCTTCACTGGAGAGTTTCAGGACCTTTCTATTATTTATTGTTCAGCCCTTGATTATTTTGCTGCTTATGTCACATGGACTACTCTACCAGGTACACAAAGTTCTCCAGTCAACAGAGTTCTCCAATCAACAGGGAGAAATAGGTCTTACCTGAATTTCCCACTTTAAGCCACTTTTGTTACCATTTCCTCTTGATCTTACATCTCTACTTATCCAAAGCAAAGTTTTTGCGAATGTGTTATTGTTCTCCCTGAATTTCTGCTCTTATCACAACCACTTGCCCCCATTTCAAAAGGTGGATATACCCTTTGGGCTGCCTTCATTCAGTGGCAGAGGGGAGTGAGTGTGGGCTTCTTTGAAAAGACTTTAGTAAAATAAAGAGCAAAACTAAGAGCAGAAACACCCTGAAGGCTGAGGTCCTTCTACATGCTCGGAGTAGTTCGGGGATGGAAAATCTTTTGAGTCCTAGAGCCATCCTGCCAGGCCTTGGAAGGAAAGAGGTCCGCAAGGTCTGGGACCAATGTGGACCACTTTGAACTCTGCAGCGGTGCTTGAAGAAGTGGCACGGCCTTGCCAGGGTATAGCTTAGCCAAACTTCTTGGGGAAAGACCCCTGGACTCTCAGGACCCCAGGCTTATAGAAATACTTGAGTCCCCCCACCTGGCATAAAAGCAAAGAGCAACCAGATATCAAGAACACTCACTGGTTTGACCATAAGAATGTCAATGTCAATGTGAACATGGAATCCTGGAGATGGGAGGCCTTTTACCTACCTCCTTGGCTCACACAGACTCCCAGATTCTGGTAGCCCCCAGAGAAAAGAAATAGGTCCAACAAGTGACCGAGATAAAATTTCTACCAGTCAGGTAAGTCAGGTGCCTTGATTTGAGGAAATAAAAAGGTAAATATCTTACCCATATGAGCTCATAGGCTGAGATGTATGCCCATTATATGTAATTCAACAGAAGAGCGTTATTCTATATACTTACTTCCTCTAGTTGCCTTATTTTGCCCCCTACTACAAATTCTAAGGAAAGAATTCTAAGTAGGTTCCTGTAGCCTGGCTCTTGGTTAGACCCCTGGAAATGTCCCTAAACGAAATGATTTTTTTAAGTACCAACAGAGCATAAAACATGCAAGTACAATATAACCTATGAGTGAGAAGTAGAATTTACACTTAAACAATGTATATTTATGATGTTTCTCTCCTTCCTCCATTGGGGAACAGGACCACTTCTGTATACTTAATCAGAACACATTTTAAATCACACCATGCAACAGGCCTTGCGGCAATCCATGATGGCCAAAGTATATAAAATATGGTGAAGTTAAGAAGTTGCAGCTGAACCAACAATATATCCTCCTGGAAGGGAGACATTAAATAAATCTTCACTGTTTTTGATAGCCTATTAAAGTCCTTTAAGAGCTCCAGTACATTTGACTACATTTTTTTTAGCCATAATGCTTTAAACAAGCTTTCCTAATCATAAATATAGCACTTAAAAAAAGGCAAAGACAAATAATTAACAATTAAATATGTCTCTTGTTGGTCCAATGAACAGGACCTTCCTCCAAAGGGAAGTAAAGGATTACATAAAAAGCCAGGCCGTATGGGAATCATTTTTTTTTATTTCTTTATTCTTTTGTAGGAATTGAAGGCCTAGTTTTTCATCTTGCTTGGGTTTAGAAGGACAACACCTCCTGATAAAGACAGGACCATTTTTCTTCATCAGATAATATCTCCAGCAGGAGCAATGAAAAGGAAATTTCATCTCACTCTGAAAGTAAGTTTAGTTTTATTTGTTAAGCAAATGGTTTGATTAAAATAGTCCATAGTTCTAGTTACATAATAGTTTTTATACCCTAACCTTATTAAAACTTAGAATTGAGAATGGTAGAATATAACTACAGAGGAAAGAAAAGGTCAGTAAAAGTGTGCAAATAAATAGAAATTTATTTAGTATGTATTTCCTTTTATAAAATGTCACAAAACAATCAATCAAAGTAAATAACCAAAGTAAAGTGAAATCACTAAAATTATTGTCCAGTCAGCTATTTGGTGTTTCAGTCAGCACCTCATAGTATTTCTAATTAAATTGACAGCCTCTGGGCAAATAAGTGATACAAAGCTTCTTTTCAGCATTGACAAAATGTATATCATCAACTTGCTTTTCTCATTAATGATCACAGACTGGTATGTATTACAGCCAGATATCACATAGGTTAATAACATATTGCAGCAGCCAGAAGAGTTTAAAATACTGAAGCAGATCCTAATGGAATTGGGCTGGAAGACAGTGATAAGGTCAGAGGAAGATCCTATGTGTAGCAAGCTTAAAATTTGCTTTGGAAAGGCCTGGCGTGATGGCTCACGCCTGTAATCCCAGCACTTTGGGAGGCTGAGGGGGCAGGTGGATCGCTTGAGGTCAGGAATTTGAGACCAGCCTGGCCAACATGGTAAAACCCCATCTCTACTGAAAATAGAAAAAAAATTAGTCAAGCAAGGTGGCATGCGCCTGTAATCCCAGCTACTCAGGAGGCTGAGGCACAAGAATCACTTGAATCTGGGAGGCAGAGGTTGCAGTAAGTTGAGCTCATGCCACTGCACTCCAGCCTGGGCCACAGAGTGAGACTGTCTCCAAAAACAAAAACAAAAACAAAACAAAACAAAAAATCTGCTTAGGAGAATAGAACTCAGAGTGAACACAAACATATTTGATCCAAAAGAACATACAAATCTACTGATGAGTTCAAATTAGTGTATCTTGACCTTAATATACTAATTATTGGGAAGACAGGACATGGATGGGATGGATTAACAAGGGATCCATGTTTATAATAAAGCAGCAGCAGGAACTGAGGTCAAAGCCTCCTCTAGAACCGGTTAAGGGTGAGACAGTGAAGGTGATGCCTAGAACTAGCTGATGTGCTTGACTTTTCGGTATTAAAAGGAAAAGATCCAAACAGAACACAAGGAACTGAGAGAGCCAGCTCTTACTATTTCAAAAGGACCTAAATGTCATGGAAAGCGTAACAAGCTGCCAGTAGGCCTAAGCCATCAGGGTGGGGGAAAGGAACCAGAAAAGCAAAAGAATGCCATGTCATGGTGGAAAGGACATTACCCTGGCTGACTGAAAGGTGGGTTCTTATCCCAGCAGCTATTGGCTGTCTTCAGGACCCTCAACAATTCACTGAGCCTCTTTATAGTCTAAGGCTTCTGGATTGCAGCGTGTGGCCATTGCACTTCTTTTTAACACAGATTTCTTAAAACACTAGACCCACAGAAAATGCTTCGAGAAGCCTCCTTATAAATGTTGTACAGCCAAAAATATTTGGAAAATTTTGCATATTATAGCTCAATCCTAAAGATTGCCAATACACATTAGCACAAAAAGTCTTTAAGAACCCTCACCCTAAAGAAATCTATTTACTTTTACAATTACTTTTAATTGCAAAAATCGCAATTACTTTTGCACCAACCTAATAGGTAAGATAGTTCTACTCAACATTTCCCAAATCTACTTGACACAAGGGTGTTTTTTCCTATGAAATATCTACTGACACAAATTGCACCCTTTGCTAAATACACAGGACTATATATTTCCAAATTCAAGTTTCTAAATGAATCTCCAAATGGAGAAACATAAAGCTCAAAGCACAAACTTCCAGTTCTCTATATTAACTCCAACACTGTAAAGCTAGTACAGAGTGATCTTAATCTAGAACTCCCATGAGGAAATATAACGTAAATAATTGCTCAGTGGTAATTTCTAGGTAATGACTATGGAGACTGAATAGAAACCAATCCAGCTTTTGTAGACCTGTCTGAGTTGCGGTGGGTTAACCAATCACTGCACACATGCTAAGAAATGTCTCTAAGGTACTCACACTGTGCTGAGTGCTAACATACAATGCATAATTATTTCTTATCACAAATCAAGATAAAATTATGGTCTCAAAATCACAGGTGTTTGCTCCTAGAAGACAAGACATTCCCTGCTGTATCTCCAGGGCCCACCCTCGGTTCCTGGCAAAAGGCATATTTATTCATTTATGAATGAGTGTTCTAACAGACAAATATTTATTGTGATGCCGTAAGTATGACATCATCCTCCAAGGAATTTAAGGTCTGTTTAAAGAAACCTTGAAATAGCTTTATTTGTTGTCAAAGCCAATAACAATTAATGTTTACTGATCATGCAGGCATGTCGATTTTCAGTCAAAATGCAATGTGTTTATTATCATCGGGGCATATTTCTAGGGACCAGAGCTTTAGATATAAAGACTACACGTTAGTGGGCGGGATCGATGTTTATTCTAATGACATAATGGGGAATTCAGAACAGGATGACATGTTATCTGTATGACTGACAACATAAGATAGTTACAAAAAGAGAGGAATAAGGGAACCAAATATGTTCATGATATTTATTGAGGAAAGTTTTCTATAAAAGAACTTGAAGTGGCTCTTCAAAAAAAATTAAGTTTAAAAGAAGGACTGATATTTAAAGATATTCCATAATACTTTTTGCTATTGCTTTTACAAAGGTAAAAATAAAGCAAGTTTTGTCTTTTCCTTTTTTTCAAATAGAAAGTTTTTAAACAGAAATCAGACACACTGAGAATAGCCAGAGTCAGGAATTCACCCCAGCCCCTCAGTCCACTGAAGTCCCAGCCTGTGACTCCCAGCCCCAGACATTTTGCACTTGACCCATATTTAAATGGCCCCCACTCATTCCTACTAAAAACATACACCTTTGGGGTATTCAAATTAATTATATGTATGATATATATAATTAATGTGCTATATATATTACAAATATATAATAGATATGTAATATATTTGATAATATATTATGTATAATTGCTGTGTAATACATAAGTAATTGATATGATATATATATGGTTTTCTTGGCACCTTTGGCTTTCTCTCTTGCTTGGATATGTGTAGAAACCTTCACTTCCTCCCTCTTTCCCCAACCTGCTTTTTAGCCAGCCGCCTCCTTGAGCTGTGCTGATACACGCCATCGTCACATTCTCAGCTTTATCACAAGGCAGTTTCATTTGCTCTCTGCCCCTGTTAAGCTCTCTGCTCCAGTTCCTTCACTGATTTCAATAGGAAAAACAGAACAGATTCCCTGTAGAACACTGTCATCACCTCATAAGGCCTACAGCCTGGAACATAAAATACTTCTGATTTCTAAGTTCTCTCTCAAGCTGAACAGATTACAAGTCAGGCACTTAAAATCAAAAGTCAAGAGGGACATAACCACGACATTGAATGAGAAGTACAAGCAGACCTTATGACTCACTTCCAAATATTGGGAGCTATAGCGTCACAAGTCTAACTGGCCTGGAGAGGATGTGGGTCTGATAATCAGAAATGTTCCCAGATTCAAAAAGCAAGAAGTAGACCTGTGTTTAAAATATGACTGCAGCATACAGATTTTAATTTAGCATAACATGAAATGAAAAACAAGAAAGTGAATTTTGGAAGGACTGCTCAATTGGCATCTTATCTGACACCAACAGAGGTCCAAAGTATTCCTTCCAACTCTTCCAATCCACAAATAGACCACATAGAGTTCAGGCAGCAGGAGATTCAAAGTTTCTACTTCACAGGATGCCGGAATCTCAGATCCAGAGGAAAGTTTCCAAAGCTACTCCCTGCCACTTTCCTATTGGTACATATATAGAGTACCCAAATGCACTGTCACTTCAGCAGAGGAACAATTTCAGAGTAAGTCAGATTTTTGAAGACAGTCGTTTGTGAACAGTTATGATTCTTTCTCTTATGCACCATTCTCAAAGTCATGCCATGTCACTGCACCAGCCTGTCACTTGTAGGATGTATAAGAGATGTCAACTTTCCTTACTACTCACTATTTAACCAAGAAAGCCAACTCTTCTCTCCTGCTTCTTATTCAATAAAAAGAACAAGGTGAATTGCCCTTTAATTTCACAAAACACCCTGAGTTTAGAAGGTAGTTTAATATCCTTAATCTTATCTGTGGGATAATAAGCCACTGTTATCTATTTTCTCTCCCCTTGGTGGGTACTACGCTTCAGTAAGGTGGAATTCACTCACACCCAGCCTCAGATGAGACCTACACCATTTCCTATTCTGTTATGCTGATTGCTTCTCAATTGTATTCCCCCAATATTGCATTTAGAGTCCGTTCCTAATTTGCGTACCTGCTTCAATTCCCACAGCAAAATCGCATAATTGTAAGTTCAAGAGCTGCCTTTGAGAATGAGAAAAAATAATAATAATGAACCAAAATGTGAGACTTCCATCTTTCCTTCCTATACCAGTGAACATCCATGAGGTCTCCTAAATTGGTAAAAGTCACAGATCTTCTTGGATCCCTTTGATTCCTTCTTTCCTATAACTGGGGAAGGTGAGCAACAAAACAGAAAATATAATATTCCTAGGCAGATTTTCTGTTTTCTATTAGACAAAACCTCACAAACACAAATGGCCAGGCAGATCAGTGAGTGAGTGAACAGAGGAGGCATAAAATACTAGCAGCAGTGTGGACTGTGGCAAACTAGTGAGTACATGTACAGCTCCTAACACTTCCTCTATCTGTTCAGTCCCAGCCAACTGCTGAGTAGAAATGCAGGTCCAAGGTTTTCAGATTTTTAGATTTTTCATGAGGCTTCCAAAGTCTGGATACTTTAATGTAAAACTTCCCAATTTGTAAATGTTGGCAACTAATTGAAAACTTTTCAAAACAATGCAAAGGCCAAAGAAAACAGGTCCACGGGCCAGAAGTGGCCTGTGAGCCATGGTGTGCAAACCCTATGATAGGCTCAAAAGTTATTTAAATTCCCTAAGACAGTTGGGGTGCATAAAGGAGGAAAGAGAAATGGCATAGCCTCCTGGCTTCAGATGGAAGTTTAACAGTATGTGGAAGAAACTCAGGTCACTGGGGAAAGAAACACTTTGGGGCAAACGGCCAAGCATGGGTTGGCCCAAGCCTACGGGTTGACAATTATTTGACTTTGTCCAAGAAATAATTTCTCTAGAATAAGAGGTGAAATTGAAAGTCTGATTTCAGTTTTTTAATAACACACCAATATAAATAGATAAATAATAAGTACATGTGTTTCTGTTCTAGAGTAAAAAGGTAGAAAAGCTAATGAGGATTGAGATTTCAGGTCCCGGTTTTTTCAGCAAGAAGAGAAAAGCTATGAGAAATCTATGAACAATGTTGCAGTGTTTTGTTTTGTTTTGCTTTTTGTTTTTGAGACAGAGTCTTGCTCTGTTGCCCAGGTTGGAGTGTAGTGGCATGATCTTGGCTCACCGCAACCTCCGCCTCCCAGGTTCAAGCGATTCTCCTGCCTCAGCCACCCAAGTACCTGGGACTACAGGTGCATACCACCACACCCAGCTAATTTTTTGTATTTTTAGTAGAGATGGGGTTTCACCATGTTCGCCAGGGTGGTCTCAATCTCCTGACCTCGTGATCCACCTACCTCGGCCTCCCAAAATGCTGAGATTACAGGGGTGAGCCATCACACCCGGCCCAATGTGCAGTTATTTGGGTGACATTGTAGTTGGGTAGGGAAAAAGGCTCAATTATCAGCATATAGCCTGTGGGGAGACAGAGTGGCTCCACAGCAGGGACTGTCACAGCCATCTCCCCCTGTACCTTCTGTAGTCACACTGAGTGTCAACCAGCCTGAACTGTTCGAATGAACCAAAAGAATCAGAGGACTTCTGTCTCTGCCTGTAGCTATCTCCGCTGAACAACTACCCACATCAATATCCTGAGGGATACATACTTGGGGAATGTTGTGATGGATCTCAAGCACACCTAAGGGAAAGACCACAAGCACAAAGCTAAACATTAATATTTGCCAATTTACAACTATTGATTAAAAGCCCTGTCACCAAGCCAAGCACTTCAGCATGATTTTAACTTTTTCCCCCAAATGTTTCCAGCTTCCAGGAAAGGAGTTGCAGAGAATGTAAGGTAAGTACAAGCAGCTCAGGAAAGCCGGCTGGGGAGCAGACCACTACTTCAGGCTCTGGACTTACACAATCCTGCCTCCCCCGAGCTGAGACAATGCCCTACATTCACTGAGTTCTCAGGAGCTACCATAGTGTGCTGAGGAGCAGGAAAAAAAAACTAGACTTGAATTGAGGATAGATTGGTATTCACTAAATGGCACTTCTGAATTTACTGCCGCCTTCGCCTTTAGAGAGAATTGCCAAGGTGCTCATAAAAGGAGAAATGATGAATATTCAGGATGTCTTTTGAATCCATTAGGCAACCGGGATGAGGTCTCCATATGTAGACTTCTGGTTCTTTCCTTAGGCTGTTAAGGAAACTGCCAAAATGGCCGTCTGCAGGAAAAAATGGGGCCTGAGTTTGCCAATGGGGAGAAAGTATAAACGCCAAAGGTCAAGTCTGTGGAAATAAAATTGGTTTAGGAGCTTTTTGCAAAGGAAGATATCTATAAATTTTGGATTTCTGGACACAGTGAATGAGGGAATGTGTCTGTCTGCTTGTAGGAACACTGATCAAAATGTAATAGCAGCCTATTTATCGTACTGTCAGCCTTTTTTCCCCAGGATCAGATACTCTGCAGATCTAATTGTGTTCACTCCACACAGGAAAATCCTAGACAATCTCTCTAGTGGCCTCCTAGAGTTTTGTCAACTAAGCTTACCAGAAGCCTAAGCATTCGTGCATTTCTTAAGACTGCAAAATGCTTATTATCAAATCTGCTTATTTGAGTCCTAAGCACTTGTTCTTCCCACTTTCACAGAGAGGAATTATAGGTTCTTCATGCTAAAAATAATTTTAAGAAATAATTTAGCAGCAACCATTGGCTCCCAGATACATTGGACATAGGTCAATCAATTGTTAGGAAAAGGAAATTCTGGGGAAGGAACAATGCAGATTACTTATCATCAGTTTCCTTGCCTTTACAGTAAAGGAGTGGAGTCCGATTCAAGGCAACAAGGATTCCTGCAAGCCTCTGTGCTCCCACTCTGGGATGGGGATAAGCACCCTGCTTGCCCTCTATCCACTGACACATGAGCAGGGGAGACATACACAGAAGTGTGCCTTTAATGCAATGTCAAAACAGCTACTTTAAAGTGCTATGTCAAAGTAAACAAGAGAGTGATTCATTTTGGCAAAGAAGGGTGGGAAGAGAATCAAAGACAGAAAATTACACAGGCAAGAAAACATTTGAGCTGGATCTTGAAAGAGAAATCCAGAAAGAAGAAAAAAATTGAGAGTAGGCACCCTAGAGGGAGGGCCCTCCCTGGGTAAAGGCTGGGGGTTAGAAAAGCACAAGGAAGAAAGGATGACCAAGTGGGAAAAGGCTCTAATTATTTTGTAGCAAACACACATACCCCTCAGGGAGATCATGTGCCCATCCTCTGTTCTAAATCTGGAAACAGAAAATATAGGACTGTATCTCCAGAGTCCCTTCCAGAAATAACATTCCATGATTTTTATAATTCTAAGTGACCAAACCAAGAAATCAACTCAAGGAAAACCATGAACTTAACATTCTGTATTCTCTGCTGTTTTATAAGCAAAAGTGATATTGGTGGCAGTAGACAGGATTACCACCCTGGGCCACAGGTAAATTGTCTGCCACATGCCCTTCCAGTCAGGGACGACCACAGCCCCTAGGAGGAAAGCAGCAGGACTCTTCCAAAGTGTGGGCAGAGGCCACAAGACCCACAAATGCTTGGGATGCTAGGGACAACAGGTTCAACTTTTGCAATGGCACTCTTAATGACCACACATCCCAGAATATCCTGTCAGTCTATTTCCTCCATGGTCTCTGCTCTCTCAAGTATCATTGCAGAGTCTGGGGGCAGAAGTAAATAGAAAATCAGAAACATGTAAAAAATACCTTCATGTCAGCATCTACTTGGTTTCATTTTCTCTTCATAACAACTATGAGAAGTACAAGTAGGACAGATGAAAAAGGTGAGGCTCAGAAAGGAGCCTCTGCTCCTGTTGCCATAGTTGGCTGAGGCAGAGTTGACGCCTAGCTGGTCTAGTCAGCCTTCTGCCCCCAAATCCACTCAAATTTGCCATCCCTTAATGCAATCGCTGAATTAATGGAAAACTTTCTAAAGAGACACAAATGGATAGCAACATCTAGTTTATATTAGATATCAAGAAGAATTAGGGTATGAACAGAAATGAATATTTTAAATATTACAATAGTGGAGTTCATAATGACATGGCATATTATTAAATAGATTAAATATACTATGACTTAAATGGTGTTTTCTGGCACTCTAAAAGTTCAATATAACACACTAAATGCACAATTCCTAAAGAAAAATCTTGATATATTGGACTTCACCAAAATAATAAACTTATTCTACAAAAATACTGTTAAAATAAAAAGACTGCTGGGTCTGGTAACACATGTCTGTTGTCCCAGCTACTCAGTGGGCTGAGATGGGAGGATCCATTGAGTTCAGAACAGCCTGGGCAACACAGTGAGGCCCAAACTGAAAAAAATAAAAAATAAAATGAAAAGACAAATCACAGTCTGGAAAAATGATTTGCAGATCACATATCTGATAAAAGATTGTATCCTTCATGTTTTTTAAAAAAAAAACCTCTTAAAAATCTAACAAGAAAATAAACAACTCAATTATCACAATTATCATTAGGGAAATGCAAATTCAAACCAAATGAGATACCATTACACATCTAAAAGAATGGCAAAAAATAAAAATTTTTAAATGAGGATTCCAAATGCTGGAGACAATGAGAAACAGGAACTGTCATTTATCACTAACTGGGGATACAAAATGGTAAAGCAACTTTGGAAAGCAGTTTGCCAGTTTCTTACATAGGTAAATGCACACTTACCACAAAACCCATAGTAATCCCAATTCTAGGTATTTACTCAGGTGAACCAAAGACATTCACATGAAAACCTGAAAGTGAATACTTATTTCAGCTTTACTAATAATTTTAAAAACTGTCAACAGACCAGATGTCCTACAAAGGTGAATGGATAAAATAAACAGTGGTATATCCACACAATGAGATACTATTCAACAATTAAAAGGAACAAACTATTGAGTGACACAACAACTTAAGTGAATCTTAAGTGCATTTTTATCGAAAGAAGCCAGTCCCCAAATGCTGCATATTATATTATTCCATTTTATGACATTCTGGAAAAGGCAAAACAGTAGGGGTGGAAAACAGATCAGTGATTACCAGGGGTAGAGAGGGAGTATTGACTATGAAGAAACCATGTAAGGAATTTCTAGGATATTGGAACTGTTCTTTAGAGGCCTGTGGTGGTAAATAAAGGACTCTATGAACTTGCCAAAACTCATAAAACTGTGTAACACAAAGAGTGAACTTCACTATGTACAATTTTTTTTAATCAACCAGGGTATTCGGCAGAACCCAGATGTAAATTACAAATAAATTTAACTATTTATAAATGTATGACAAAGCATTATCGAAAAAGGTAAGGGAAAAGGAAATTTATCTGTGAAACACTGGAAAACTTTGCATACGGTAAAGCTACAAGCAAGAATAACTGTACATAAACACTCTACTCTGGTTGTTTCTCACAGGGGTATAGGGAAACAATTTTGAAACAAATTTACATATATACTAGGATGGAACAAATAAGGAAATCAAAAATATCCAGGTGTTCTAATGTAAGCAAAAGAAGTTACAAATAGGGCCGGGCACGGTGGCTCAAACCTGTAATTCCAGCACTTTGGGAGGCTGAGGCGGGTGGATCACGAGGTCAACAGATCGAGACCATCCTGGTCAACATGGTGAAACCCCGTTTCTACTAAAAATACAAAAAATTAGCTGGGCATGGTGGCACATGCCTGTAATCCCAGCTACTCAGGAGGCTGAGGCAGGAGAATTGCCTGAACCCAGGAGGCGAAGGTTGCAGTGAGCTGAGATCGTGCCATTGCACTCCAGCCTGAGTAACAAGAGCGAAATTCTGTCTCAAATAAATAAATAAATAAATAAATAAAAGAAGTTACAAATAAACAACAAAGGGAAACATACAATAAGTCCTGTGATATGACTAGAATCAAAGATACCAGAATGAACTCACGTTTAATATGTTCAGAGATAGATTGATGCAGAAATAAATCTAAATATCTGTGTATTGATGGGTTAGTAGTTTGTCTGCTCAGAGGTGCCAGAAGCAGTGACACCCCAGTGGCAATGAGCACACCTAGTGTCCAGACCTTCATTTCTAAATATCATTCTCTGCTAAGAGAAACCAGTAATCCTTACAGAAATGGTTGGTCCTAGAGCACGAGCACAGCAAACACAGAATGATCTCTAATAGTGTCAAAAAGTTAAGACGTGCTAAAAAATAAAATGAAAAAGTGGGGGCTTGTCAAAAGGACACAAGTATATATCAAAAAAATACACTCAAATTAGTATATCAAGGAGCTGTGGGCACTCCCATGTTTATTGCAGCACTATTCACAATAACCAGGCTATGGACTCAACATTAGTGTCAATCAATGGATACATGGATAAAGAAAATGTGATATGTATATACAATGGAATTATATATTATTCCATTACTCAGCAATAAAAAGAATAAAACTTTGTCGTTTGCAACAACATGGATGGAACTGGAAGGCATTAGGTTAAGTGAAATAAGGCAGGTTCAAAAAGAAAAATATATGTTGTCACTCATGTGGGAGCTAAAAAACATTTATCTCATGGAGATAGAGAGAAGAATGATGGTTATCAGAGGCTGGGAAGGGTAGCATGGAGGAGGAGAAGAGTAGGGATGGACAATGGATACAAAAATACAGTTAGATAGAATAAATACCATCTAGTGTCTGATACCACAATAGGGTGACTATAGCTAACAATAATTCATTGTATATTTTAAAACAACTAAAAGAGTGAAATTGCAATGTTCCTAACTCACAAAAAAATGATAAATGCTTAAGGTGCTGGATACCCCAACTACCCTATTTGATCATTACACATTTTATGCCTATATCGAAACATCACATGTACCCCCAAAACATATACACCTATTAGGTACCCACAGTAATAAAAAATAAAAATAAATAAATATCTTAAAATGACACAGGTGCCTATCTTAAAGAGCTACTGATGAACACAGCTGGTACAATCTGAGGAGCAAAATAAACAATGCTGGTACTGGATTATAACCTCAACAACCAAATAAATATCTGTAAGTCCATACTGGCATAAATAAGTGAGTAAGTAAATAAATAAATGGAAAAAAGATTGTCAATGATAAATAGAAGGAATGTGAAAAAATAGAAAATCACTACTAGAACATAGTAATAATTGCTGCAGCTAAAATTAGTGAGAGAAGCTTTTAGCAGAAACAGGATAGTATAGAGCCTCAAAATATCTCCAGGAAATATTTATTAATTACGGTGGTGGTCTTAACTTACATCCACAAATTCTTTGATACTCTTCCTTCCAGAGAGTTTAATTCCCCTTCCCTTGAATTTGGGCTGGAGTTACAGACTTACTTCTAACAAATACAATATGACAAGGAGAAAATAGTAACTGTACAGTAAAGAATCCTGGTGTCACGTGATTAATGCTAATGTCACCACTAAATACATACATATGTGTGTGTGTGTGTGTGTGTGTGTGTGTGTATACACATTATATATAAACTCTTTTCCACCATCTTTAATCTCATTTGCCATCATTCACACTCTTCTCCCATCACCATTATTAGTTAGGACACAACATATATATATGTCTCTCTGTGTGTGTGTCTGTGTGTTTATATATGTATATATATATATATGTATATGTATATGTGTGCATGTGTGTGTGTGTATATATATATATATATATATATATATATATATATATATGTATCTCTGGGCATGGTATACTGAGCAGGGTATTTCACTTCTGGTGTCTCCTTTGCCACCATCTCTAATCTCAGTCTAGCCATGAGAGAGGATCAGACAAATGTAAATTTAAGAACAATCAACAGAACACTTAACCAAAAAGTGTCAAAAGTATCAAGGTCATTAAAGACAAGGAAAATCCAAGAGGCTATCACAGATTGGAAGAGACTAAGGGCACATGACAACTCAGTGCAGCATGGTAGACTGGACTGGACCCTGGAATAAAAATAGAACATAAATAAAACTGTTATCATTGTTAATCTTTTAGTTTTAATAAACGTACCAAGGTTATGAAATATGTTAACATTAGGAGAAGGTTGATGAAGGGCATACAGACACCCAAAATATTATTTTTAACTCTTATTTTTTCAAAATAAAGCATACTTCTTGATGTCTAACAGAATATGATTAACCTCTATTGTGGTTGCTAATTTTCTCTCTTAAGATCAAGCTTAAAAGAGATTTCCCATCATACCACTACAGAAATGTTGTGAAACAAAAAAGTTAACAGAAGAGAAATGCCTTGGAGAAGGGGAGATAGGAAACAAAGAAATGCTAAATAATGTGAAAAATGAAAGAAAAAAATGGAAGGAGTGGTACCACCTCCCACCTTGAACTCCAACAAGCCACTGGGACCCCAGTGTGGCATTTCCATAGTCATTTGCCATCATTCACACTCCTCTCCCATCATCATATTAGTTAGGGCACAAGCTAAGCTCTGTAGTACAAGCCCTCACAAATAAAAGGGAACTTCAAAAAGCTCACGGGAAAATGGAATTTAAAGATAAAAATATAATCAATTCCTCAACATAATCTCCATCAAGTTCAGGACACCTTTGTCCTAAAGGACTGAGGGGTTCAGGCGCAGTAGCCTATAGTCCCAGCTACTTGGGAAGCTGAGGCAGGAGAATCATTTGAGCCCAGAAGTTCAAGGCTGTACTTCAGCCTGAGCAGCAGAGTGAGACCCTGTCTCAAAAAAAAAACAAAACAAAACAAACACTGAGAGTCCTGGGAATTTAACCATGTCGGTACATTTTTTGTACATTGTTAACTGAGGAAAAAGTGGGTGCCCTTTAAAGATTTTCAAAGATTAGGAATCAAAAATAAGTCAGAAGGAGCCAGTGCAGAACTGTGAGGTGGATACCTACTGATTTCCCACTGAAACTCTTACAAAAGTGCCCTTTTTGATGAGAGGAATGAGCAGGAGCTTTGCCATCATGGACAATGGGTTTCTAGTGAAGTTTTCCCAGAAATTTTTCTGCTAAAGTAGTAGCTGACTTTCTTAGAACACTCTCATAACAGACTTATTATGTTCTTTAGCCCTCCAGAAAGTCGACAGACAACATGCCTTCAGCATCCCAAAACACCTTTGCCGTGACTTTTACTCTCAACTGGTCCACTTCTGCTGTGACTGGACCACTTTCACTTCTTGGTAGCCATTGCTTTGATTGTGCTTTGTCTTCAGGATCATACTGATCAAGCCGTGTTTCATCTTCTGTTACAGTTCTTCAAAGAAATGCTTCAGGATCTTGATTCCATTTGTTTAAAATTTCTGTCAAGTGCTCTTCTCTGGTCTGCAGCTAATCTGGGCACAAGAGTTTTCACAGCCATTGAGTAGAAAGTTTGCTCAACTTTTTAATTTTTTACTCAGAATTGTGAAAGCTGAACCAATTGAGATGTCTATGGTGTTGGCTATTGTTTCTGCTGTTAATCATCAGTCCTCTTCAATTAGGGAATGAATAAGATTAATTTGTTCCTCACAGACTGATGTGGATGGTCTGCCACTGTGTGTTTCATCTTCAATATCATCTCAACCCTTCTTAAAATAAGATATCCATTTATGAAATTTATATTTCTTCCAGGACACTGTCCCCATAAACTTTTTGTAAAGCACCAATGGTTTTATCATTTGTCCACCCAAGCTCCATCATAAATTTGTTGTTTGTTCTTGCTTCAATTTTAGCAGAATTTATGTTGCTCTTATTGGGGCTCTTTTCAGACAGATGTCTTATCTTTTGTGCCACAAACTAGATCCCGATCAGACAAACAAGTTAGTACAAGTTTATTTTGGTGCAAAAAAAAATTGAGACTCGTGTAATTTTTCATAATATGCATTTTCCATGAACTTTTTGAAGACCACATGTTCAAAGGTTAAATAAGATTATTGTTTTTCTCCTATTTCGCAATTGAGAAGTAGATACTCTAGCTCTTATAGGATGACTCTGCCATCTCTATGTCATTCCTTTCTCCAGGGACAAGCTCTGGAAAAAGAAGAAGAGGCAGGGCAGCTAAGACTCCTTCCTTGGCTGGCTTTAATTCTGTTCACATCCCATTGGCCAGAAATAAGGTACATGGCCTGATTAATGTAACAAGGGAGGCTGGAAAATGTAGTCTCTAATAAGTGGGCAAAAGTAGACCTGTTGAGAGGAAAAGTCATGGCCACTCTCATAACCAGCTAATGCTCACCAGGTCTCCTATTAAAGAAGGGAAGAATCTGGTTCTGGTCGAAAAGTAGCAGCTGTCCCACTAGTTCTAATCCAGAATGCTTTCAACAAATTATACCATGCCCTGCTGTGGAATTTTTTATTTAAGGTCATGACAAAAGTACAAGCCCTCTTCAAAATGTGACAGAAGAAAATTAAATTTTATAGAAGACAATATGTGATATCATGGGGCATGGGATAAGGGGGACACTATGACATTAATCAAATTTATCTAGAGAGAACATTAGAAAACCAAGAGTAGAATCCTAGCAAGGCAGATTTTTTGGGGAAATGGCCACAATTCTTCATGCCTTTCCATATCTTTACCTCTGTACAAGGTGACTTTGCCTTTCTTCCCACCGAGAGAGCCTTCCCTGCCCTTTGAACGTGGACTGCTCTTGTGACTTGCTTTGTTCCTATACAATGCAATAGAAGTGACTTTGTGCAAGGTCCAATCCTAGACCCTCTAGATTTCCTGTCTATTTAAGGTGATGACAAAAGTCCCGAGGTATGGGAAGAGAATCAGAGACAAAAAGAGGAAAAAAATTAAAAGAGAGGGCACCCTAGAGGGAGGGTCCTGCCAGGGTCAAGACTGGGGGTTAGAAAAGCACAAGGAAGAATAGATGATCAAATAGGAAATGCCTCTAATTATTTTGTAAGAAACACACATACTTCTTAGGGGATCATGTGCTCATCCTCCGTTCTAAATCAGGAATCAGAAAATACAGGCCTAGACAAAATTCCCCTTGGAATTTTTGGGGGACAAGTCACAAGGGCATTGTTCATTCCTCTTCTTTCCCTTAGAATGCTGCCACTGTGTAAATAAGATCAGGCTAGCTTCCTGGAAGATAAATACCATGTGGGGTCAAGTCAAGCCAAGCCATGCCAGGTGAAGCTATCCTAAACCAGCCAGCCTCCAGCTGATTTGGTAGCAGACCACAGATAGAAGAGGTGCCCACTTACTGACTGTTAGCTAAATAAATGGCCGTTATCTAAAGCCACTAAGTTTATGGGTTGTTTATTATGCACAATAGCCACCTAGTAAAAGGTGGAGCTCAATTCCTTTTTTTTTTTTTTTTGAGTCAGGGTGTCAGGGTCCTATTCTGTTGCCTAGGCTGGAGTGCAGGGGCATGATCTCGGCTCACTGCAACCTCCACCTCCCCAGGCTTAGGAGGTGATCCTCCCACCTCAGCCTCCCAAGTAGCTGGCACCACAGATGCACACAACCATGCCCAGCTAATTTTTATATTTTTTACTATTTTGCCCAGGCTGGTCTCAAACTCCTGGACTCAAGAGATCTTCCAGTTTTGGCCTCCCAAAATGCTGGGATTACAGGTTTGAGCCACTGCACCTGGCCTGGAGCTCAATTTTTAAGGGATGAGCTGATGAAAATGAATTAGAAGAACTGTAAAAGAAACTCAGAGAGCTGCAAGAGAATCAGCAAGCAGTGTGAACCACAGAGAGCAGAGAAGTTTCAAGATGAAGCAAGTGGTCCTCAGCAAGATGAAGCCTAAGAGGGTGGTAGGTTTTTACAACAGAAATACTAATTTGAAACACCACACAGGTAATGAACACACAAATAGAAACTCTTATGTACTTCCCATTAATAGCAGAACATTCAATTTCTTCTTTTGGTTAAACACACACCACCTACACCACTACATACCTTTCAGACAGATAATCTGAATTTCCTGTGACTTTCTGTAACCTTAATGTTCTCCTGAAAGTCTTATCTCCAAACACTGATACATTGAGGGTAGGGATTTTAATATATCAGTTTTTGGTGGACACAATTCAGTTCATAGCAGAGATGATAGATAGATAGATAGATAGATAGATAGATAGATAGATAGATAGATAGGATAAATGGATGGCTGGATGGATAAATAGATGATAGATAGATAGATAGATAGATAGATAGATAGATAGATAGATAGATAGATAGACAGACAGGATAAATGGATGGATATATAGGTAGGTAGCTAGGTAGATAATAGATAACTACCCAATACATACATACATACATACATACATACATAGACAGGATAAATGGATGAATATATAGGTAGGTAGGTAGGTAGGAAGATAGATAGATAATAGATAACTACCCAATACATGATAGATAGATAGACGATAGATAGATAGATAGATAGATAGATAGATAGATAGATAGATAGATAGATCGATAGGATAAATGGATGGATAGATAAATGGATAGATGGATAGATAGAACAAATAGATGGATAGATAGACAGACATACAGATAGTTAGATAGATAGATATCCAAAACTCACATGACCCTAGGTCCTTCTTGTGGTGCATAAGTCCAATATGCTGTTGGTTCCATCTGTGACCAAGTTGCAGGCTGACTTAAGTAGCCCATTATCTCCATAACTTCCAACCCTCCTTCCTTCTGTTCACTAGCTTTGTGACCCTATCGCTCTCTCTCCCTTTCTCTTTTCCTGATTTACTTCCTTTCTCCTCTATTCCCCTTAATTATTATCTTCATGTTTCTGAGCCCCACACAGTCCTCTCTTCCTTTCTCAGTCCACCATTTATTCCACGGCTTTTGTGTAGAAGATATTTGGAGAAGCAGATTTTTCCTGCTCCACATCACTAAGGAAAGGCCCGAGCTTCCAATAGTCCCAAAGCCTAACCATCACCCTCCAGGCCTCCAGAGGTTAAGTGACAGAGTCAGGGAAGCGGGGCTGCTACTTGGACGAGTGAACTGTCTGACCGAAGTGTATGTGTGTATGTGTGTGCATGTGTGTGCCTGTGTTGAGGAAGAGCACAGCCTTTGGAGTAGACTCTGGACTTACATTCTTATCACTTAGCAGCCATGTAGCCTGGGACTGAACCTCTCAATGCTTTGTTCAGTTCTGTACAGTCACATTCATCATAATCTTTACTTTGAATGATTGATATGTGCATTAAAGGAGGTTAAATTTGCTAGAGCATCAGTTTTATGTCAGAGTCACAGATGCTGCAAAGAAACCATCTAACAGTACCCAGCACATAGTGGGGCCTCAATAAATGCTGCTTATTATTTGTGATTCCTGTCTGTTAATCCCCATAGCCTTGTCCCACTGGCCTGGCTAGACTCTCTGTCACCTTCTGTTGGCCCTCCCTATGCCTGGTCCCTGCCTGTTTATCACCTTTTCTGCCTGTTGGGTTTAATTTCCTGCAATCATCTCCTTCTCCGTCCAGTGGACAAGAATTGGTTCATACCCTGGCCTCTTCTGGTCAGACCCATCCTGCTAAAGTTAACCAGGCCGGGCCTGCCTGTGTCTTAATGAAACCATTTGTTCCTCAAAATGACTCTCTCAATAAATGGAGTAAAAACACAATGATGATTGGAAAAAAAAGGGGAAATGCGTAAGAGGACATGGCACGGTGACAAGCACATTCAAGGCCACAAATATGTGGCAATTGCTTTTCTCATCTAGTTCTCTTATTTTGAAACTTTCCTGGAAGAGACCTGGTATTATTAGCCATTATGATGAGGCAGACACTGTTTATTTGCCTAGTCACATGAGGATCATGTAGGACTGACAACCGGTAAGGAAATTATGTCATTCTTTCATGACAGGTGGAGGAAGAGGGAGGAAGGGGCTTTGAATGAGGACAGATGGGACAGAGTTGGGGTATACTTCCAACACCTGTGAGCAAGTTATTGTACTTTTAACAGTGTAAACTTACACTCAATTGAAACCCACTAGTAACCAATTATTTCACGAGCTGTCTGGTAACACTTAATCCCTACCTTTCTAATCCCTGACTGGCTAAATAGCCACAAAATGAGATTACATTGTGATTAGGAAAAAATTTACACATGCATAAACAATGTCACAACAGATCACTGTTCTTGTCAAACATTTCCTATATAGCTTGTAAACCACTTAGGTATTTGCCACTGCACAGGTTGCTGACAGGATACAGAGAAAATGCAAGTTCCTAGCCTCTGTACATTGGGCTTCCCTACACAGGGTGAGTCCCAGCCCAGCCTCTGCACCAGGCCCCATGCTGGCTGACCCCACCTCTGCTCATCACACTTGTGACTGCAGCCATGCATGCCCTGTGCTGATCTGGGACGTGGCACTCCCATCTGTGAAGTCTCAATCCTGGGATCAACCTGCATATGTCAACCCACAATTTGAGTCTCTTCTTTATGCATCCTCTTAAAGATTTACCAGGCCCTAGGAGCATACTGAGGCCAAGGCTTCAGACTTGAAGCCATCTGCACTTTCTCTGGGGAGGTGGTCTCTCTCTGCTTCATCTTTGAGAGATAATCCACTGCTCCAGCCCCTGTTAAATTTCCCGGCACAATTCCAGATGACCATCCTTGCCAGATCCTGGCTGGACCTGGAGAGTTGGCCGCTGCCACTTTGTTTCTGCGTCTTAGTCAGCTTGGGTTGCAAAAACAAAAGGCCATAGGCTTAAGCAACAGAAACTTATTTCTCACAGTTCTTAAAGCTGTCCAAGATCAAAATACCAGCAGAGTTGGCGTCTGATGAGGGCACTGTAGCTGCCTTCTCACCATGTCCTCCCATGGCCTTGCCTTGGTGTGTGCATTCCAAGAAAGAGAGGGCTCTCCCCATCTCTCTTCCTCTTCTCACAAGGCAGATCTATCTGATCAGGACTCTAGCTTTATGGTCTCATGTAATCTTAATTATCTCCTATAAGCCCTACCTCTAAGTACAATCACTTTCCGGGGTTAGAATTTCAATATATTAATTTTGGAGGACACAGTTCCGTCCATAGAAAGACTAGATAGATAGACGATGATGATGAAGATAGATAGATAGATAGATAGATAGATAGATAGATAGATAGATAGATAGATGAGACATCTGCATTCATGTCACATTTAGGCTTAAAACTGTTTACCGTCTTCTCTCCTTGCCTTCAGGATAAAGCCCAAACTACTTAGCTTGGCATCCATGGCCCTCTGCTATTTGTCTTTGCTGGCCCCTACCCCAGATCTCGGTGCTAAGCTCATGTAGTCTCCTTTCTCCCATCAGGAGTATCCTCCAAGTCAAAATGTCACCACCCTTCTCACCTAAAACCAAGGTGATAATGGTTTTCTTCTCACCACTGGGGCCCTTCCAGTGGTTTTATTTATAATCCAGAAACATATTTCCTCCCTGGTTACTGACCATAGATGACTTCACACATTCATTTATGTATTTATTCACTCATTCAATGTGTAGGCACCACTAAAGCCTGATCCAGGCCCTGTTTTATGAGCTGGCCACTGTTGTAGGCTCACATTCAAGGATGTGGATTTTGTTCTTTAAACCATAATGGGACAGCCACATCACAGTACAGTAGCCACTGTCTCTGTCTAGTCATAATGGCAGTGACACAGCAAAAGAGGACTGTTTAGGTACTTCACTGCTCCCCCAAGATGAGCTCTCCAGGCATGGTGTGCGTGGCCATCACCTCTCAGCCAACCTAAAAAGTTCACTCTCACAGTGCATGGCCTCTTCCTTTCCATGCTATGCAAAGTCTTCTTGCCCAGCAGCCTCACAAACTAAACCCTAATTGATGTGAGAAGGTGAGCTGAGAGATCCCATTCCTTGGAGCTCCTAGCCACTTTGTCACAACCTTGGGAGGCAAAACTGATTATTGTTGAAGGTAGGACAAGATTAATGGCCTTCCAGACCCATCAGAATCTGGATGGTTTGAAAACCACAGACCCTTGCCAAACAGGAAAGTCATAGCAACCTCCACAAGGGAACCCTCCAGAGGCAGGCTGGGAGGGGAGGAGCACCTGCCGCAGCCTGCCGTTGGTTATGAGAAATTCCCAAGCACTTAATTTCATTTCTGTTTCATGATACACTGCAGTGCTTACTGGGAAATCAGATAAAGCTAAACTACAGTTTACTTTCAGCTGACAGACACTAAGATCTGAAAGGTAAAACATGTTGGCTCTGAATTCTGGGGAAACAAATTATCCACTGCCCTACATTTTCAGGGGTTGTGTGCTTGCTTTGGGGGTGGGTGGGTAGGGGGCATTTGTGAAGGAAAGCAGCCAGTAGAAAGAAAAGACAAAGACTCCAGTGAGTAAAGAAACTTTGCCAAACTCCAAATACACACTGGATCAGGCCAGAACCCACATGCCCCCTGCTGTCACCACCACCACCACTGCCACCATCAAGATAAAGAATGGGTCTGTCTTTCCCATGTCTTCCACACCTTTGCTTGCCTCCTTTTGGTTTCAAGGGGGTCCTTGATTCTAATTTTCGCTTAGATTTCACATATAGAAACATTGGACAGAGGATCTCTAATAATCAATACTGGCAGTTCCTAATGCTTTAAACCCTTTCACAGACTTAATTCCATCTCATACTCACCATAGTCCTGTGAGCTAGGTAATACCCTACCCCATCCCCAATTTTCCAGTTGAAAAAACTTAGGCTCAAGAATCCTTTGATTTGCCAAGTGTTTTGTACTAGCAGGTAACAGTTAAGAGAGTTTCCAACTCAGGACTTCACCATGGAGAAGTCTGGCTGAGCAGGTATTCTAGTCTCACCAAGTGTGGTGATCCTGTGGATTTGTTTTTGTTTTTTTTGAGAGAGATACATACACCTACATATATAGACACAGACACACACAGTATGTCTCCATTTATACAACACGTGGAAAAGGCAAAAGTATACAGACAGAGAACAGGCTTGTGATGGTCAAGGGCTGGGGGCGGCGAGAGGGATGGACTAAAAAGTAATAGGAGGAAATGCAGAGAAGTGAGGGAACTCTTCTCGTCGTGATTGTGGTGTTGACTGCATGATTAGATGTAATCGCCAAAACTGCAATTCTACACTAAAAAGAGTGAATATTACTGTATACTAATTATCCCTCTGTAGGTGTGACCTTAAAATATTACAGTCATGTTCACACAAAAACCTGCACACAGGTGTTTATAGCAGCTTTATTCAGTTGGAAGGAATTAAGAGGTCCTTCAGTAGGTGAAGCAATCGAATATTATTCAGTGCTAAACAAAAGAGTTAGCAAGCCATGAAAAGACATGGAAGAAACTTGAATCCACATAGTTAAATGAAATAAGCTACTCTGAAAAGACTGCATACTGTGTGGTTCAAAGGCAAAACTATGGGGACAAAAGAAAAAAGCCAGGGGTTGGGAGGATTATTTCTGAGGCTCCTATTTAAACTGTATACTCTTACTGTACTCACTCCTAGCCAAATAATCTCATTCTCTTTTTCTCCACCTGCCTTCTCCCCACCACACCCACAGGCCCACACACATTTTCCAGTTAGCCCTTTGCAACGGGCAAGCACCCAGGACTTACGTGTGCATTGGGGTGGTAAAGATGGAGGACCAGACATAGAAAAACACAGAAGCAAATGCTAATTCAAAGGGGAACCTCATCCAATTTTGTGTCCTGGAGTTAATTCTCATCTCCCTTGCACTTCTTGTTTTAAGTTGAAATAGCTACATATACCACACACCCATTTCCCACAAATGTAAAACAAACCACGGACAAAAAACTTCTGAGGTTATTTCCCAGCTGAACAAAATCAAAAATAGATGAGAAACATTACAGAGATTTAGCTCCTGTGACATTTTCAGTTTTATCACAATTGTTCATCAGCGTGGCCTCTCAACTTCTGACCCAAGTTTTACCAACTTCCCTAACGTTCCTCACTGAAGTCATTATTTCTTCCACCTTCTCCTTCCTTACTTAAGTATCACTTGCTCACTCGTAACAGTTTACAGTTTTCCATCTGTTTATTTACAGGTCGAATTTCATATCTGAGGGCGGTAAGGCTGTTTTCTAGTAGTCTTTTAACAAACCATATCAGACCAAAGACAAGTGGGCATCTAAATATATTATTTATTAACCTGGCCATTTTTAAAAGCATATTTATAGCTATTATGTCTCTTTCAGGTAGCAACACTTCCCTTCCTGGTTTTTGTGATCTCAAGAAAACTTCTCAGTCTCTCTCTAAACCCCAATTAAAGGAACATAAGGCTGGGCACTGTGGCTCACGCCTGTAATCACAGCACTTTGCAAGGCCAAGGAAGGTGGATCACGTGAGGCCAGGAGTTTGACACCAACCTAGCCAACATGGTAAAACCTCATCTGTACTAAAAATACAAAACATAGCTGGGCATGGTGGCACATGCCTGTAATCCCAGCTGCTCAATAGGCTGAGGTAGCAGAATCACTTGAAGCCAGGAGGCACAGGTTGCAGTGACTCTGGCTCACGCCACTGCACTCCAAAACTTTTTTCTAATTAGCTGGGTGTGGTGGCACATGCCTGTGGTCCCCAGCTGCTCAGGAGGCTGAGGTGGGAGGATCACTTGAGCCTAGGAGGCTGCAGTGAGCCATAATCGTGCCACTTGCACTCCAGCCTGGGCAACAGAGTGAGACCTTGTCAAGGAAGGGGAAGGGGAAGAGGAAGGGAAAGGGGATGGGAAAGGAGAAAGAAGGAAAGAATGAAGACCTAACAATGTTTTTGAAGGAGAAAGATGAAATAACATATGCAAAAGTGTTTTTGGATACTTCCTCTTTTTCCAGCTGGTACCATGGAGGGTGTAGAAGACAAGAAGGTGGTTCCTGCTGTGCCAGAACCCTTAAGAAAAATCAAAGGAATTTCACAGAGCTGAAGATTAGTGCCTGAGAAAGAAGTTTGCCCAAAAGATGCTTTGAAAGGCAAGGAGGAAGTTTATCTATGAAAAAGCAAAGCACTATCACAAGGAATATAGGCAGATGTACACGACCGAAATTCCAATGGCGAGGATGGCGAGGAAAGCTGGCAACTTCTGTGTACCTGCAGAATCCAAACTGGCGTTTGTCATCAGGATCAGAGGTATCAGTGGTGTGAGCCCAAAGGTCCAAAAGGTGTTGTACCTTCTTCACCTTCGTCAAATCTTCAAAGGAACCTTTGTGAAGCTCAACAAGGCTTCAGTTAACATGCTGAGGATTGTAGAGCCAAATTGCACGTGGGTACCCAAATCTGAAGTCAGTAAATGTGCTAATCTACAACCGTGGCAAAATCAAAAGAAGCGAATTGCTTTGACAGATAACGCTTTGATTGTTCGATCTCTTGGTAAATACGGTATCATCTGCATGGAGGATCTGATTCATGAGGTCTATACTGTTGGAAAACGCTTCAAAAAGCAAATAACTTCCTGTGGCCCTTCAGATTACCTTCTCCACGAAGTGGAATTAAGAAAAAGACCACCCATTTTGTAGAAGGTGGTGATGCTGGCAGCAGGGAAGATCAGATCAACAGGTTTATTAGAAGAATGAACTAAGGTGTTTGCCACGATTATTTTTCTAAGTTGGTCACTTAATAAACGGTACCTGCTCTCAAATTGAAAAAACAAAAGTGTTTTGGAAATAGTAAGAGCTATAAAATATAAAAAGCTCATTATTTTATGTCTGTCTATATTTTCTTGTTGGTAATATGATTACTTAGTACTCACCTTATAGAATTATTGTAAAGGTTAAAGGAAATAAAACAGCAAAGGTGTTTAGCTTCATACTTAACACGTAAGTGTTCAAAAATGTCAGCAGCAAGAATAGCAGCATTTCCAAATCCCATGTGGTAAGTAAGGCGCCTCTGGTCACTCCCATTTTATAGCTGAGTAAACTGAGGCTCTGGGAAGTCAAGGAGACTCAGATTAAACTTCAGCCTTTTATGACTCATGGAGCATGTTTAGATCCCTGTGGCAGGCTGGTAGCAGAAATCCAGGGGTTGGTGGGTAATGTTTGCAGGTTTTCCTATTTTGAAAGGATAAGTGGGAAGCAGCAAGATCTGGTTCCTCCAGACACATAGCTAAGGATCCACATGAGACATCACCTGCCCTTGTCAGGACTGCCTCATCAGCATCTGCAGCTCAATCATATATTCAGGCAAAATACAAAATTAAAGAAAATGAGAACAGGATGGAGGGAGTCAATCTTTGCCTTTCCTTTTAATTTTCATTTGTAAACAGCTAAAGAAACAAAGGCCAAAAAAACCATGATGAGTTTATCTACAAATACTAAAACTCTAGACCTTTAGTCAAGAAATACCAGGTCAGTCAAACTTTTGAAACCTTCAAATGATCTCATAGTTTAGGTTTACCAAAAAGCTGGTCTGGGCATGTGGATGGTGGGAGAGGGGCAGAAAAAGCCAAGAGACTCCTAGCAGTTCTGTGCACGTGATCTGACGGGTTTGAGAGCTGCTTCTGGTAGGAAAAACAAAGACTCCCCAGGAAAGCCTCTTCCCATCCAGCTTTAGTTTGTCCAAAAAGAAGAAGGGAAAAAATAACTCAAGTCTTCAGCCAAGAACACCAGTAGGGGAATTAAAGAGCTGGGCACACAATAATTTTAAGTAACGTCAGAGGAGATTTAAATAGCAAACATCAGCAGAAAAGAATGGGGAAACCTCCAGTGCACTGACTTCATTGATACCCCATTTATCAGCAATTACTGACTCCATTAAAGGCCGAGTTTACAGCAGAAAGAGAAGCAGAGCCTAAAATATGTCCCAGCAGATGGACGGAGAGTGTCGGTGATGCCGTATTTCAAAGGCATCTGCAACGTTGTTATCATTGAACGTGGAGTCAGAGAGGCAGCAGACAAACAGCGGCCCAAGAGCCAGCAAATGATTTACTTGACCCTGGATGGGTAAAACTGACAGCAAAAACCTCATTAATTCCTCAGGTCATTCTGGAAGACATTAATTTGGTTTGGACTCACGACGAGGGGAGATTTTCCAGACATACACCAGGAATTATGAAATCTCCATGGCCAGAGAAAGTATGTCCAAATCACTTTTTGCATAAATCATGCTGACTTTCTGAAGAAGGATAATATGCTTAATCAAGGGAGTTATGGAACTTCTTGTGCTTATTAGACAGAAAGTATAACAGTATTTTATTTGGTTATCAGTTCTGGGAGAGAGAGGTTTTTTCTTCCTCTTTAAGCTAAAGTCCTTTCCTGCCAGCATGGAAGAGATCCTTTGTAAGAGCTGGAAGAACCTAGATGTGCAAATAATTTGTTCATGCAAAAATAGCTTTTCTTTTTTTGTTCTTCTATTTTCAAATAGGCATGGACATTGTGTGTGCCTCTCTTCTGAGTCCCAGCCAAGGTGTCAGCCTTCCCACCTTATCTAGAACTTTCTCAATACTGAACACACCCCTATAAATAACAATCATAGTGACTGGTGGCTTTGTTTTGTATATTTTGATGGTGTGGGCCAAAACTAAGAAGTCTGGTATTGAGACAACTTGGGTTGAATTACTAAGTGTATAATCCTAACCAGAAAAACCTCTCTGTTCTCTCTCCAAGTCTGTGTGAGTCTGCGCACAGGCACACATAAGAAGAACCAAAGTCCTCTGATCCCCCAAAATTATACAGGTCACTTCTAATCTTGTGTAATTTAATGACTCTTAATGACTTTTAAGCACTACGGTTTTCCCCCAGTCCCTGCTTCTTTGTCTCATCTTTAGCTTGGGAAGAAAAACGTGTGAAATATTTTTTGGGGAAAAAAAAGTTGTTGATTAAATCCAGGACAAAACAGTCAGTTGGCTTATTTACATCAGTGAATCACTTCATTTTAGGGACACTGACAGAAAGATTAAGTGATTCAAAATGGTCAGCAGAAAAAGAGAGAGGGAGATTGAGATTGAAATGCTGCTAGACAATGAGCTTATACCTGAGTGTCCAATGCATAAGCCGCAAGCCCTCTTTCCTGATGATATCTTCCCTTGTAAAAGTTACATTCATCATGTTTAAAGCAAGGTTATCTCTGGTTGAAGAGAACATGCATTAGTACATTTTACTCATTCAACACTGAACACTCCCTATCAACAACCGTCCGCTTAAAGGGGACAAGGAGAACAAGAATTAATCACAGGAAGAGACAACCTAAGGGAGTTGGGCTATAAAATGGAATTCATTAGTAAGCCATAAAGTATTACTGCCTTAACTAGCCTTCCCTCTTACACTCTGTTTTCTCTGCCCTGGGGCTGCACTGGCTCGTTCACCTAACAACCTAAAGTCATCCCCATCGCCTTTTTCACACCCTTTTCTCTTCCCGCTGGGGACAGAGAGAATAGAGAATTTATCACTGAGGCAAATTCAGGATCACAAGGTCTCTGGTCCACAAACTTCTAATTGGAGCTTAACCCTCACATTCAAGGTCTCTTCTCATCTCACCAGCATCTTAGAACTGCATAAGCTCATCTCATAGGAGACTGTCACATGTGAGACAGAAAAATGTCCTGGTTAAAAACACAGGTTCAGGATTTTTACAGTAGTAGGCTCACAGTTCTGGCACATCTCAGCTAGGTGACCTTGAATGAGTCACTTAACCTCTCAGCCTGACTTTCTTCAGCAGTTAAATGGCGATAATAATAGTACCCAGTAGAGGGGGAGAGTAAGAATAAAATAAGGAAAAGAAACAATCATTTCAATTCCCTGATTACAGCATAAGCAATGCACCCCTGAACAGATGTTGCCTGTTGCGATGATCTGCTCTTGCTTGTATCTTTACAATAGTAAAAATAATATTTCTGTCTATGTCCTGTTATTTCAATTTGATTAAAAATATATCTGAAGAAATCCAAACTTATCGCTGTGAAAAACCACGAAACCACAGAGATAAACAATAATAGAGAAAAAAAAGGAACAAAGAATATACAAAGCAACCAGAAAGTAATTAACAAAATGACAAGAGTAAGTCCTCACCTATCAATAATAGCCTTGAATGTAAAAAGATTAAATTCTGCAATTAAAAGACATAGACTGGCTGAAGGGATAAAAAAAGAAAAAGACCCAACTATATGCTGCCTACAAGAAGATCATAGCAATACATGCCTACATCAGAAAAGCAGAAAGATTTCAAGGAAACAACCTAATAGTGCACTTCAAAGAACTAGAAAAGCAAGAATAAACCAAATCCAAAATTAGAAGAAAACAAATAAAGATCAGAGCAAAAATCAATGAAATTGACACCAAAAAATACAAAAGATTAACAACATTAAAATTGTTTTTTTGAAAAACGTAAAATTGATGTCATTAATTAGACTATGAAAAAAGAGAGAAAGTACTCAAATACAATAAGAAATGAAGAAAGAAGACATTACAACTGATAACACAGAAACGCAAAGGATCATGAAAGTCTATCATGAGCAACTATATGCCAACAAATTGGAAAGCCTAGAGGAAATGCATCGATTCCTGGATACTTACAATGCACCAACCTTGAGCAAAGAAGAAATATAAAAGCTGAACAGACCAGTAACAAGTAATAAGATTAAATCAATTTAAAAAATTTTTCAACAAAGAAAACTACAGGACCAGATGACTTCACTGCTGAATTCTACCAAACTTTTAAAGCAAAAGTAATAAGAATTTTTCTCAAACTGCTCCAAAAAATGGAAGAGGAGTGAATTCTTTCATATTCATTATGTAAAACCAGCATTACCATGCTACCCAAACCAGGAAAGGACACAACAACAACAAGAAAAGAAACCTATAGGCCAACATCCCTGATGAATATAGATACAAAAATGCTCAACAAAATACTAACAAACCAAATCTAGTAGCACATCAAAAGATTATATACCAGGATGAAGTGGGATCGATCAGAAAGTCCTAGCTAGAGCAATTAGGCAAGTGAAAAAAAAATAAAGGGCATTTAGGTTAGAAAGAGGATGTCAAACTGTCCCTATTTGCAGACAACATGATCTTATATAGAGAAAAACTGAAAGTTTACACCAATAATCTGCAATCTACAGATTCAATGTAACTTTTATCAACATATCAATGGCATTCTTCACAGAAAAAAAATCCTAAAATTTGTATAGAACCACAAATGACCTCAAATAGTCAAATTTACAAATTCAGTAAAATTACAGGATATAAAATCAACATACAAAAGTCAGTCATGTTTCTATACATCAAGAACAAACAAGCTGACAAAAAATCAAGAAGTGATCCCATTTATAAGAGCTACAAAAAATAAAATACCTAGAAATAAATTTATCCAGAGAAGTGAAAGATCTCTACAAGGAAAACTATTAAATACTGATGAAAATTTTGAAGAGAGCACAAAAAAGTAGACAGACATCTAATGCCCATAGATTGAAAGAACCAATATTGTTAAAATGATCATACTACCCAAAGCAATCTACAGATTCAACGTAATCTTTATCAAAATATCAATGGCATTCTTCACAGAAAAAAGAAATCCTAAAATTTGTATAGAACCACAGATGACCTCAAATTGTCAAAGCAATTCTGAACAAAAAACAGAACTAGAAGCATCACACTATCTGATTTTTAAATATGCTACAAAACAGTATATTTATAAAACAGCATAATAAACAAAACAGCATGGTACTGGCTTCAAAACAGACACATAGACCAGTGGAACATTGTAAAGAACCCAGATATAAACCCACATATTTACAGCCAACTAATTCTCAACAAAGATGTCAAAAAAGCTCACTGGAGAAAGGACAGTCTTTAACAAATTGTGCTGGAAACATTGTATATTCTTATGCAGAAGAATGAAACTAGACCCCTATCTCTCACCATTACAAAAATCAACTCAAATGGATTATAACCTTAAGTGTAAGATTGGAAACTATGAAACTACTAGAAGAAAACAGGGAAAATATTTCAGGTCATTGGTCTGCGTGGCTCACGCCTGTAATCCCAGCACTTTAGGAGGCCAAGGTGGGTGGATCACGAGGTCAACAGATCGAGACCATCCTGGTCAACATGGTGAAACCCCGTCTCTACTAAAAATACAAAAAATTAGCTGGGCACGGTGGTGCGTGCCTGTAATCCCAGCTACTCAGGAGGCTGAGGCAGGAGAATTGCCTGAACCCAGGAGGCGGAGGTTGCGGTGAGCCGAGATCGCACCATTGCACTCCAGCCTGGGTAACAAGAGCAAAACTCCGTCTCAAAAAAAAAAAAGACCTCAAAAACACAGTCAACAAAAGCAAAAATAGATAAATAAGGTGTTATCAAACTAAAACTCTTCTGTACAGCAAGGGAACAATGAACAGAATGAAGAGACAACCTGCAGCACAGGAAAAAATTGCAATTTATCTGACAAGGGATTAATATCCAGAATATACAAGAAACTCAAACAACTCAACAACAAATAATAATCATCATCATCCAATTTAAAAGGGGTATATGATCTGAATGGACATCCCTCAGAAGAAAACATACAAATGGTCAAGAAGTACATGAAAAAATGCTCAACATCACTAGTCATTAGGGAAATTCAAATAGAAACCACAATGAGATACCATCTCATCCCAGTTAGAATAATACAGAAAAAGAGGAACTCTTATACACTCTTAGAAGAAATGCAAGTTTATGCAGCCATTATCGAAAACAGTATGGAGGTTCCGCAAAAAACTAAAAATAGAACCACCATACAATCCAGCAATCCCACTACTAAGTATGCAGCCAAAGGAAAGAAAATCTATATGTCAAAAAAAAAATCTGTACTCCATTTATTGTAGCATTATTCACTATAGGGTAGATATGGAATCAACCTAAATATCCATCAACAGATGAATGGAAAAAGAAAATGTGATGTCTGTATACACAATGAAACACTGTTCGTCCATTTAAAAAAGACTGAAATCCTGTCATTCACAGTAACATGAATGAGCCTGGAGGATATTATATTAGGTGAAATAAGCCAGACACAGAAAAATAAATACCACATATTCTTATGCATATGTGAAAACTAAAAAGTTTAATCTTGTAGAAGTAGACAGTAGAATAGTTATCAGAGGCTGAAAATGGTAGAGGGTAGAGTGGATAGGGAGAGACTGGTTACAGCCAACCTATTACAATCACAGCTAGAAAGGAAGAATAAGTTCTAGTATTCTAAATCACTGCAGGGTTGACTATAGCTAACATCAATTTCTTGGATATTTTTAATTAGCTAGAACATAGGATTTTGAACATTTTCAACACAAAGAATGAGAAATATTTGAAATAATGGATTTGCTAACTACCCTTATTTGGTCATTACACATTATACACATGAATTGAAATATCACACTGTGCTCCATAAATATGTATAATTCTGTGACAATTAAAAATAATCCTTGTAAATAAAATGTATCTGTTCTCTTGCATATTCTTCTCTACTAATCCCCACCAATATATACACCCACTAGGACACAACAGAGATTGCTTTTTTGACCAATATATAGAATGAAAGAGCTGCTATTTAAAGAGTAGCAAAAAAAAGCTCAAGATTTTCATCTCTTAATCTCATATTTGGAGGATACTCATCCCTTCAGAATGAAGAAGAGAAGCAGTATAGTAGAAGAATTCTCCCCATCCTGATTTCTCCTTTAAGTAACCTGAAATGATTTATCCAATGCCATTGGGTACATAGGGTGTTGTGGGTTAGATTTTATTCTCTGATGATGAAATATTGGAAAAAGGAGAAAATATGCATATGCTAAAATAGCCGTCTCAAAGTTTTTAGAATATATCAACCTTACATCAATGATCCCCGCTGCTCTTTTTAAAAGCAGTATATTCAAACTGAAAAATCAATTAACTTCAAAAATGCCAAAGACTTAAAATCAAGATCCTAAACAGAGGTGAAATCAAGGGTAGTTTCTCCCTTAAGGCCATCATTAAAATAGCACATTTTTAAAAATCAACAAATCAGAAGTCCTTTCCAACATCTGAGTTCACTTTTACATGGAAAGTCATGGGTTCAGTAAACCCTTAGTATTTCTGCACAAAGCTAAATTGCTTAGTGTCTCTGGGCCTCAGTTTCTCATCTATCAAAGAAAATAACCTGTTTTATAAACAGGATTAAACAAGCTGATATATACAAGGCATGTATCTCTTAATAGGACTTTTTGAAAATGGCAGTGTTTTGGTGGTACTGTGTAGTATTGAAAGATCTGTCACTAATACATGAGGAGGTTCCAATTTCTGAAGCTAACTCTGACCAACTGTTATTAGAAGAATAGAGACTGCACTATATGAAGCCACAGAGAACATTTCAAACTTCCAATAAATTTTCTTCAATCTTCAGTAAATCAGTCCATTGTTTTGTAAAATTCCAAGACACTTTAACTGATTTTTTCATTAAAATGACTGATATTTTTTACTTTCTAAATTGAACTAGTTTCTTTGTGGAAGTACAGAAACCATCTCAATTATCTCTTTTGCTTCCTAACATGCAAATGAGTGTGTCAGCGCCATTCAGAAATATTTCTCTCAGGTCACCCAGTTAGACATAACACCTAATATCAGCTAGGTAGAGAATAGGTAAGGCCTTTGTGTGAATGACATCCCAGAAATATTACTAGAGCTGATTTAGTCCTTGCAAATAAGACACAGACAATATTTATTCCTCCACCATGTCTTTTACACTAAATTTACTGTGGCTTTTCTACTTACAAAAGCAGTGCTTAACCAGAATACAAAGTAAATGGTGAATATATCAAAGCACAAAAAAGAAAATAACTACTATTATTTAAAAAAAAAGTGTTAGTGAAGATGAAGAGAACTGAAATCCTTGGGCACTGTTGGTGGGAATGTAAAATGGTGCAACTGCTATAAAAAATAGAAGTGGATTCTGATAAAAAAGAGAATACCATGTGATCCAGCAATCCCTTCTAGGAATTCCTTCTAGGACTATATGAAAATAATTAAAAGAAAAATCTTGAAGAAATATTTTCATACCTATGCTCACAGCAGCCAAGAGGTGGATGGCCAAGAGGTAAAAGAAGCCCAAGTGTCTATCAATGAATGAAAAGATAAATACAACTGAATACACATACAAGGGAATATTATTCAGCCCTTAAAAAGGAAGAAAATCTTGTCACTTCCTCCAACATGGATGAACCTTGAGGACATTAGGCTAAGTGAAATAAGCCTCTCACAAAAAGATAAATATTGTGTGATTTCACTTGTACAGGGTGTCTAAAGTAGTCAAACTCATAGGAATAGAAAGTAAAACAGTGGTTGCCAAGGGCTGCGAGGAGGGGGAATAGGGAGTTGCTATTTAACAGTTACAGAGTTTCAGTTTTGCAAGATGAAAAAGTTCTGGAGCTCTGTTGAATGTACTTAACACTACTGAAGTATGCACTTAAAAATGCTAAGATGATAAATTTCATTATGTGTTTTCACCACAATTAAAAGGAAAAAAGAATCCATAATTCATCATTCATGTATAAATCTGTTAATATTTTGATGTTGCAGTTAAAATCCACACTTCTCATTTAGTCACATGTTGTTTACATTTTCTCATGGCATTAAATATTCTTCTACAACCACATTTTAATGGCTGCATAGTTTCCATGTTTAAATGATCTCCTATTATTGGGCTGTGAGATACTATTGCTTGCTATTACAAATAAATTATTATAAACTCCAGTTTTACATTATTTTTAAATGTCATGTTATATTTCTTACATTATATCTTTATTTCTTATACTTATGTCTTTAGCAATTGAGTGGGGTTTTGGCGGGGGCAGGGTGGTTGTTTCTAGTGTGGCTTTTAAGATATTTTTGCTTTTAAACCTCTGTGGTTCTGAGAGCATAATTCTCCTCTCTCGAGAAAGGAAGGAGAATTGAGGGAAGCAAAATCAATCTCTAAAAGAAGTAAAACTGCAAGTTTGAAAACACCAATGATTTCAGCATAAAGCTCGTCAAAATTGGCCTCTCACAAATTGTCCCGTTTCCAGGGAATGTCTGTAAGGAACACATAAACCTGCAGACACAGCCGATGCTAGTCAGAAAATGATCCACGTGAAACGGGAAAAGTTCCCTCGACCCCCTCTCAGGGCGTGACATGGGGTATGGCTCGCCTCTTCAGTACTCCGCAGCTCAAACCTTTAGGTGGAGCATGCAGACTGGCAGGTTGTGGGGCTCGCACTCCACAGCAATGTCTAGGGGTGAATACAGTCCTGACGCCCAGTGGGCATGTCGCAGTGTGCTTGTTTCGTTTTGCCATGGGTAGGAGGTTTGTGTTCATCGGCTCAATTAGACCCTCTGCCTTATGGCAAGGACAGGGCTTTCAGGATCCCGGGGTTCTTGCCTTAGTGTACTGGAAAAATTGGATCACGCGGGAGCTTGGAGAATGAGTGCAAGGTTTTCCTGAGTGGTGGAAGTAGCTCCCTGCAGATGGATGGGAGCTGGAAGCGGGGTGGTCTTCCCCTGAAGTCAGGCCGCGCAGTGGCCGGGCTCTCCTCCAACCACCCTCGGTGGAACTCTACGTCATCCCACTGGAGATGGCCTGCCGGCTCTGCCGGCGTCTGCTGGTGTCTAACGCTAGGTTCTTCTCCACGTCCAGCCACGCTTGTCCCCTTCTGCTGGTGTTTTCCTCTCAACAGCCAGCGCTGTGTCTGTGCCTGCCGGGGTCTCGGGGTTTTCATAGGCATAGGATGGGGGTGTGGTGGGCCAGGGTGGTCTTGCAAAATGCAACATTTGGGCACGAAAACGGAAATGGCTATCCTCACCTAGGTCCCTGGGCACAGGCTCGGTGGAGGGATGAGAGCCCTAGCCAAGAAACTGCCCTTCTCTACCCAGCACTTGGCTGCCCCTATTCCCAGATCACATATACCCGGGATCAAACTTCCCATCTGGAGCCAGAACACACCCTCAAGCCCTTTCCTATAAATGGGATTATTTCCTGAGACCTTACTTCACTCAGAAAGTAACCGGTAATATTGCTTGGGGGCTGATGTTATCACCCCCAAATTATAAACTGAGGCCCAGAATGGTTAAATAACTTGCCCAGTGTCACACAGCTAAGAATAACAGAGTGAAGGTTCAAACCCAAGCTTCCTTCACTTTACCAGCATGATCTTGTCACATCGGATATCACGGTTGATCCCGTAGTTCCAGGCACAAAGGCACACTTGATTGACAGGCTAGCTCTAATTCCCGATTCTTTTTAAATCTGAGGAGGCCATTACCACTTACCTAGGAAGACTATGCAGCAAGTTTCAGAGAAGTCCTCCCCATTGCCTGTTCTTTCCGTTTTCTTCCCTGGGCTGGACTGACCCAAATATTTAAGAAGAGTATTTCTGAAGGAAGTTAAATAACTCCAATTAGGAATGCTCTAATTTAGGAGGAACTGGGGCAGCAGATCTTATTTCCATATGGCAGTTGCATATGTCTATTAAAAAAAGACTAACGAAAAGCCGCTATGACCATGGAATAGTTATCTTGCGCTAAGTTCCTGGGAACCAGACACAGGCTTTTCCAGCTTGTCCTCTGCAATCGTTCGTGGCCACTCTGAAAGTTTATCCTCAGTTCTCCCCCCCAGAATAGCTGTTTCTGAAATGTGAGTCCTGACAAAATGACTCACTGGGGCCATGTTAACTTTTATCATCATCTGTTTTTAGCAGTAATTAGGCCATAGCGATTTTGGCGGCAGAACATAAGTCAAATTTGCAATCGCTCCCTGTACTGGAAATCCTGGTGGTTATTACTGGCGTTTCGTGGCCCTATGATTCACACAGGCTTGGAGTGTTGCTGCTTAAGGTATCTGGTCAGGTAATTAGGGATGCGTTGGTTTCTTTTGTTTCCATCAGTTCAGATCAAAGACCTGCCAAAATCGCTCCCTGAAGTCCTTGTCCTAGTCCCACTGTGGCTGCTGCTATGCAGATAAATCCTTAAAGACAGAAAACCCAGCCACTTGCAATGAATGGTCTTTCTTTACTAGCGCTAAGCTCTACACAGTTTCTAATAGTCATCTGGAGGATGCGCAAGGCTTGAAGACATTTTAATTTTTGGAAGGCAGGGAGGATATACAAATCATTGATTTTTTTAATTATTATAACCATGTGGGACAACTCCAGATTCCACGTGCCCACTCTAACAGGCCACGCCCTCATTTTTGGCAAAATGTTCATTACACTTCCTGCTATGTTAATCCCTCCAAGGAGTTGTACAGCTAGAACACAACTTTCTGTTCCCCCAAAGTCCTTCTTCATAGCTCTCAAATGTCACTTTTGCTGCAAATTTGTCTCCGAGTCCTCTTCATTCTAGTTGTTAAATATATATCTTTTTAATTCTGACAAATATTCCATCTCCCTGGAGCCCTGTTTTCTGCTTTCCTAGGTCCCTGGATTCTGATGTTTTGAACTTAAAACATCAAAAAAATGACAACTCAACTGAATATTTGACCAAATCCCCTGCACTGCACCCCAGCATAGCGCAGGGGAGAAAGGAAGCTGGACCTGGAGCCAGGACTCCAGGGCTTCGCATTGCAGAAGAAGCAAATGGTAAATAAACTGGAAGAAGACACATCTGCAGGAGGGGAATTGTTGTTTACAGACTTTACACAGGGCAAGAGGGAAGATAGATGTAAGCTGGAAAATATAAACAATGGGTAAAAACTCAAAAGACTAAACCAGGATTCTCTTATCACAGTGATTTAGAGCTGCTTAATCCTAGCCTCCCAGGATTCAGTCCCTCACTCAGTTGCCTAAGGAAAAATTCCTCATGCATTGCTTTAAAATTCATCTCTATTAGGGATAGACAATCAAAGTATAGACATGTAGGCTGGGCTCTGTGGCTCATACCTGTAATCTCAGCACTTTGGGAGACCAAGGCAGGTGAATGACCTGAGGTCAGGAGTTTGAGACCA
Source organism: Leontopithecus rosalia (assembly GCA_028533165.1). Lineage (NCBI taxonomy): Eukaryota > Metazoa > Chordata > Mammalia > Primates > Cebidae > Leontopithecus > Leontopithecus rosalia. Next base: position 3,296,672 of record CM052666.1, read on the forward strand.
GCCTGGCCAACATGGTGAAATCCTGTCTCTACTAAAAATATGAAAAATTATCCAGGTGTGGTGGCAGGTGCCTGTAATCCCAGCTACTCAGGAGGCTGAGACAGGAAAATGGCTTGAACCTGAGAGGCAGAGGTTGCAGTGAGCTGAGATCGCACCATTGCACTCCAGCCTGGGCACCAAGAGCGAGACTCCATTAAAAATGAAAAATTTAGCCAGGCATGGTGAGTGCCTATAATCCCAGCTACTCAGGAGTCTAAGTCAGGAGAACAGCTTGAACACAGGAGGCAGAGGTTGCAGTGAGCCGATATCGTGCCACTACACTGCAGCCTGGGCGAAAGGTTGAGACTATCTCAAAAAAAAAAGTATAGATGTGCAAAAGTGATAAACTCCTGTGCATCATTAGAATATTAGTTACTTCTGGGGAGAAAGGGATACACAAAGTAATTCCAATATATTTGTCGTCACTTATTTCTTAAACTGATGATGGATATGTCAATATCTTTACTTTTCTTTATCCTTTTATGATTGTCCAAAAGATTTTGTAAGAACTTCTAAATAAACAAATAATTAAAAGAAGCTCATCGCCAAAGCCAGCTACTTGGAACCTTCATCCAGGAGTATCAAGGCCAGCTTCTCAGTGTGCAGTCACACAGAGCCCCACACTCAGGAGGATCCCACACTTGGTTTCATGCTCTGTTGTCGCTGTCTTAAAATTCTTTGTAAATTTGTAACAAGGGGCCCACATTTTCATTTTCCAATGGGCCCTGCAAATCACACAGCTGGTCTTAGGCAGTACTTAGTCAATAAAAGGATATTTCTGTTTTAAGTTAGACACATGGGCAGTCAAGCCCAGGAGTCAAGACACTTGCGTCACCCTCTTTGGAAGCTGTGAATCTCATTTTCCACTTTGACTAGTTAGAAACATCCTCAAGACACCTCATAACTTCTCTCTCATCTCTTGTTCATCTTCTGTTATCTTCTCAAAAAACAAAGACAGCCAAGATGCAGGGGAGGAAAAGGATGGTCAGAGTTGGTGGCAATTCTTAGGAATGGTGAGAGGAAGTGGTTCCAGGTTTGCCCCACTCCCATCTTAGCATCAAACAAGAGGGAAGTGGCTGCCACTCATCTCTATCCCTCACCAGAAGTCACTTATTTTTAAAATTTTGATTAGGATTTAATACACCAAATAAGGATGAAAGATTTCTACCATCTAATTATTGACAAAGCATACTTTCACCTAGAAAATAGTTACTGTGCACCTGTTATGCACAGGCATTGAATTAAGACCTGGAGGTTACAAAAAAGGAAACTCAGTGTCCCCAGCCTGCAAATGTTAAAGTCTATTGGAAAGACAGGGAGGCAAACCAATAATTTTACTGCAGGATGATCACTACTCTCCTGAAGAAGGCTGCTTAGTGCTGTAGAAGGAAATGAAGTGTGCCACCATCTGCCTGAGACATGGGGGGACATGAGGGAAGATGTCATGAAAGAGGAGAGTGCACCAAAGCATTCGGGCACCAGAAACAGTATGCATACAGAAACAACATATGAGCATGCATGGCATACTTATTTGGAGTACTCCTTTAATCCATTTATTCTTTCTTGATAAATCTTCTGCAAGTCACCATGCTTACAAAATAAATTCAAGGAAGGATAATGACAGAAAAAGTGGGATAGATAGAAAAAGACCAGACTGTGAAGAAAAGATTAGATTTTGTTGTGTTGGTAAAGGAATCATGGAAGAATTTGGGCAGAAAAGAAATATAAGATCTGTTTGGTGGGTTTGTTGGGGGGAAAAACCCTAGGCTTTGGAAGATAATTTCAGGTAAAAGTCATGTGGCCAGTAAGAAGGAGGTTATTGCACTCTCCCTGCTTCTATATTATTAGGAGATTAATTAAAGAAGAGATTTCAGGACATAGAATTTAATAACTTGAATAGTAGATGGCGGCAAAGAAAAGGAGAAATTTATTATGACTCACAGGTTTCTATCATGAACACTTAGCGAATGGTGGCCTCATTCCCCAAGTGCTGGAACCCAAAAAGGGAAATGGTTTGGAGAAGAATATAAAGTGTTCAGATTCAGTGTTGTTGGGTTAGGGAAGTCTGTGAGACTGCAAGTAAATGTATTTCTATCCGGTCAATGGATATGTGAGTTGAAACTCAAGAGAGAATTTTGAGCTGAAGACAGACTTGGGAGTCATTCATGCACAAGGAATAATTGGACCAACAGCCCTGGGTAGATTGCCTGGGAAGAAAGAATGTCTAACAAGAGAAGTAACCTGATGATAGGAACTGTAAGATTGGAAGGCAGCGATAAACCATCAAAGGAGACTGAAAAGGAACACCACGAAGTTAAAAATGAACTAGGAAACAGTGTCATCATAAACCCTAGTTTTACACACAGTGATCAACAATGGCAAGGCAGGCAGATAACACAAGAAAAATGAGACCTGCAGAAAATCACTGGATACAACTAGAACGTTTTTTATGACCTCAATAAACATAGTTTAAGCTCAGTAATGAGATTATTTTAGATGACTTTCTTGACTTGGCTGGTGTTAATCTTTTAAAATGTTACCAAAGTATTCATTCCTTTATTCATCCCTACACAGTACCCAAAGGAGAAACATAATTTATAGCAGCAAGAATCAATCTAATACAAATTGATAACACAGGCTCTATCTACCTTTCTTCTAAGGGATCACCCAGAGCACTTTACACAAGCAGATATTGAGACCAAAAACTTTGGATGAGATTATTAGGACAAAGGGCAAAGGTTTCAATGCTTAATCTCCTATTTTGAAATCTACATATAAAGCTTCTTGATTTGTTAGTCAAACAGACTGCTCTTCCAGGTCACCCCAAATCTTTGGTATATTATTTCAAACAATTTCTAAAATGAAAACTCCATTGGAATGATATGTATATCACAACTCCATATAAAGAAATATGTCTTACTATTTAGTTATAAGCGAAGAGCCAGGAATGTGAAAATTGAGGTAGAACAATTCACTTGTTCTGAGGCAGGCACTTGAGTTCTTTGTCTACATTATAGACATAGCTGCCATCTCTTAGATTCAGAGAGAGAGATAACCAGGCTATCCGCTATGGCAGTCTCAGGGTATCAGTGGCTGAAAACCTTATTCTCCAATGAAAATGTTCAGCCGAGGGGAAATCAAATCCATTCTCAGGCAAGCCCAACACTTACAACTTAGACTAGTTAGAGCATGATCGAGTTGAGCACCTCAACACACTAAGTCTTATAAGGCTTAGAAGCAAGAGCTAACTGGTATCCCTCCTTTGTTTTATCAGCAAAACCTGGAAATGGATCTTTAGACTTCATGATAATAATGTAGGAAACAGAAAGAAAGGCCAAGGTATAAGGACCAATGGATCACTGGGGACACCAAAATAAAGTCACTCCCAGGAAATCTGATCTCTCAGAGCAGGCCTATAGCAGTGGTGGTAGGAGTATATTTGCAACAGGTTCCTGAAATATTAAACACTGTCACTTACAGAATGAATCTTTCCTTCAGGACTGTGTGAGTTTTCTTCTCTACTGCTATATTAGCGGCTCATATATACAGCTTTATCCTTTTCTTCCTATATATATAGAATAAGTTGACTCCTTCACTTGACCAATCTTTTTAAAAAGTTGAGTTTCTTAATGAATTAACCAGGTGGCATATAAAAATACCATCAAAAAGAGCATTTTGTGTTAAAGAAAGCACAGTGTTTAAGATCAATTTATTTAATTTTTATTTTACTGACTTCAAACTATTTAAAATAGTGAATTCAACAATCCCATGTCCTCACTGCCAAATACCTTAATTCCCACCAATCAGCACAGGGCACAGAGGAAGAACAAGTCAACAAAATGGAAAGTAAGCCAAAGCTTCTCCTAATGAACTCTAACAATTTTTTCAAGTTCTTTTTAAGGAAGAGGTGAACCACCCAGGAATGATATTTAATGTTATAAGACATGGCAGCAGCTTTCTTTTACCAACATATAGCACCATGACTTAAATATCATAAATTGACTTTTACTTCCAGCCAAGATGGAGTAACAGGGACTGGATTTGTCTTGTTACATGAAATAACTTATAAACAGAACAAATGTGAAACAACAGTTTTCAAAATATTGGTCATCAGGCAATGAAGGAAAGTGATCCTGAAGGTATGAGGAACAAACAAAGTAAGCTCTGCAATGGTTCCACTTACTTCCTAGAGAGAGTTTCCAGGCTACTACACATCGAGGGGAAAATAAAAATTAAAAACTTTTAAAAATAGAAAAAAGCTTATAGAAAAAGACTGTAAAGAAAGCAAATATTTTGGTCAAGCTGTGCAATGTATTTGTGTTTTAGGCTGTTATAATAAGAGAATCTAAAAGTTTTGAAAAATATAAAGTTTATAAATTTTAAAAAGTACAGCAAGAATGGGTTTATTATTTTATATATTTTCTTTTACATTTTATATTTTACAGCACTTTTTCTGTTTACATACAAACATAGTTGACATTGTTTTACAGTTGCCTACAGTATTTTAGCAGAGTAAGATGCCATACAGACTTGTGGCCTAGCACCAACATGTTATAACAAATAGCCCACGTGTGTAGTAGGCCATCCCATCTAGGTTTATGTAAGTTTACTCTATGATGTTTGCACAACTACAAAACTGTCTAATAATACATTTCTTAGAATATACCACTGTCATTAAGCAATATATTACAGCTTTTAAATTACTAAAAGAAACGGAAATTGTCAACCAAGAATCTTATATTCAGCAAAACTATCTTTTAAAAACAAAAATGAAATTAAAACGTTTTAGGCATACCGAAGCTGAAGAATTTCTCACACTGCAATTTTCCTCCTGTATTTTCATGCAGAAAGAAAATGATACCAGATAGAAATCTGAATCTACACAAAGGAATGAAGTGCACCAAAAATAATACTTACATTGACAAATATAAAAGATGTTTATTCTTATTTCTTCTTATTTGTCATCATAAAATTATAATGAATACCTCTCTGGAAGACTTTAAAGAGTATTGAGAATATCAAATCTACCAAGGTGATAGGAAATGATGGCAGTAACTATAGAAAAATACAGCCCTAAACACTGACAACATCTATAGATTAGAAATATTTGGATATCTTAGCAATGAGCATTTTAAGGACTGAATCAGGTAACTAAAGCTTGATGTATGTATAAGAAAATATATAGACATCAATTATTATAGAAAATATTATTAAAGGATATAGCAAACCACCATGACATGTGTATACCTGTGTAACAATCCTGCACGATCTGCACATTTACCCCAGAATGTAAAGTATAATTTAAAAAAAGAAAATATATTAAAAAGATACTCCCTTCCAACCCTATTTTCCACAGCTATTCTTCACTCACCCATTGTTCGAGTATACCAAGCTACTTCCCCCAATCTGGCAGTTGGCTTTTTATATAAGTTAATAGTTATATTTTTCATTAAATCAATATTTAATTTTATATTATGAAAATATGGATATTATTCACAGGGGAGCCATTTTGTACATTGCAATTGTATTTCTAATTTTGTACAGATTTGTTTCCCTAGAGTCAATAATTGTCTCATGTTTTCCTTATTATTCTATGTGTTTATCACCAACTTTATTTCAAATTCTCAATTTTTCAGACAAACACACTGGGTTATCTATTACTTTCATGTTTTCCTCAATGATCTCCCTTCTGGATCCTTCTAGCCTTCTGCATCCTTCTAGCCTTCTGCTTAATATGTGTTGGTTGCTTTCCATCTCTCAGCAGAACTGATTTAATGTTGAATCTTCCTTCACAATTTTTCTGGAATTCTCTCTCCCTCATATTTCCTTTTTTTTTTTTTTTTGAAACTCAACTTCAAGTGTTTTATTTTTATGTACATTTCATTTTGTCCAGAAATAAAATATCTAAATACAGACAGACTGTAATGTTGTATATGTATAGCTTTCAACAATACTTGATCTGAATAAATGCTTTGTACATTAGGTTTGTCTTTTTAATGGATTTCACAGCTACATTGATAAAATGAATTCCTCATATCCTTTTGTCTTAACCAATAACAAGCAGAGAGACAAGTACAAGTTAATATTAATAAGCAACTCAAATAACACTTGGTTAAACTATGTACAATACAAACCATTCATACAAATGAAGACTAGGATATTGAATTTGTTACAATATGTGTAGTAAAGATAAGACAGACACAACTTACATGGTGTCTGCCAGGCATTTCCCTTCTTATATAATAATCAGAACTTAATTTAAGCAGGCTTAGCTGGTCTCAGCTTCACAAAAGTCCAATGATTGGTGATGAAAGTTGTAATCCCAATGTCTGCCCACATGTAAATTCCAAATGTTTGCTCATCTTTACTGAGAACAGGCCCCTTTCATAGAAAAAAAGAGCCATCTTGGACCACCTTGAATGTGCCTACTGTATGCTGGAAAAAAGTTACTACATTTTGTTGTGTTTATAAAATAAAGAATATTGATTATTTGATCTTGGGGGGTTACTTTTTTGTTTTATAGAAACGCTACTACCAATGGCTTCCTGTGAAAGAGATCACTGTAATAAGTTTTTTCTTTTTCTCTCTTTTGTACTTTAATTCTGGTAAGAATACTTAACATGGGATCTACACTCTTAATTTTTTTTTTTTTTGCTTTATGTTCTGGGATACATTTTCTCAATGTGCAGGTTTGTTACATAGGTATACATATGCCATGGTGGTTTGCTGCACGCGTCAACCTGTCAGCTAGGTTTTAAGCCCTGCATGTATTAGGTATTTGTCTTAATGCTTTCCTTTCCCTTTCCCCCTACTTTCCGACTGGCCCAGGTGTGTGATGTTCCCCTCCCTATGTCCACGTGTTCTCATTACCTCTTAACAAATTTTGAAGTGTACATACAATATAGTGTCGTATACTATGGGCAAATGTAGTACAGCAGATCTCTAGAACCTAGTCATCTGGTTTAACTAAACCATTATACTCATTGAATAGTAACTCTCACTTCCCCTCCTTCCAGCCCTTGATGACCACTATTCTACTCTTCTGCTCCTTTGTGTTTGACTCTTTTAGATACTTCATATAAATGGACTAATGCAGTATTAATTCTACTCTGACTAACATTTCACTTAGCATACATTATGTCCTCAAGGATCATGCTGTTGCATATGGCAAGATTTTCTTTTTTAAAGCTGAATAATATTCCATTGCATGCATATAGCACAGAAAAATGCAAATGAAACCAAAATGAGGTATCTCACACCTGTTTACAATAGTGTCTTAGTCAGGTCAGGGTTCTGTAACAAAGAACCATAAAGTGGGTGACTTATAAACAACAGGAATTTTATCTCACAGTACTAGAGGCTAGTCAATGCAAGATAAAGATGCCAGCATATCCAGTTTCTGATGAGGACATCCTGGTTCAGAGATGGTCCTCTTCTTATTATATCCTCACATGGCAGAAAGCAGAGATGCCCTGTGTCTCGTCCTCTTTTTATAAGGGTACTAATCCCATTAATGAAGACTCTATTCTTATGACTTAATTACCTCCCAAAGGCCCCCACCTTCTAACACTACCACATAAGGATTTAGGCTTCAACATGTAAATTTTAGGGGTCAGGAGACACAAATATTCATATATATATATATATATATATATATATATATATATATATATATATATTCCATTAGTTCTGTCCCTCTAGAGAACCCTGTTTAATACAGATCCGATTTTCTTTTTATCATCTTCTTCCTCCTATTTCTCCTGTCTTCAAGTTTTTAAGATCTTCTCTAAGTTCCCAGTGCTGAAATTTCCCACATGATCTTAGTACGTGTCCCTTTAATCTACACTCTGAGCCCTTTTAATTCAGAAACTTCTATCCATGGTTGGTATTCTTTCTTAGATAATTTCCTCCCTTCTGTTTTTTTCTGTTCATTCTTTTGGAAAGTCCTATCAGTTTCTGGCCTGAGCATTTCATTCTCTTTTCTCTCATGTTTTTCAACCATTTAGTTTATTTCTTCAACTTTATTTTCCACCCATTATTTTGGCTACTTTAATCTGATTTTTGACTTGAAATAGTTCTTTCTGTTTTCTGAATGTTTCTTTTTTTTAAGCATAATTGTGTTTTCCCTTCATACTATCTTTTCATGTTTCTGAGGATATTATTTAGGGGAGTTTGGTTTGGTTTGGTTTTTAGTTTGTTTCTGTTCCCTGAATTGTCCTTTCTCTGAGTTTGTGGGTGTTTTGTTGTTACATTAATTAAGGTTTCTATTTTCACTGTGGAGGCATTCTTCACACGCTGTTGATTCTTGACTATCCATTCCTATGTAAAAGTGAATCACTAAAACCATTATTTAGAAGGATTTTTGCATGAAAATCTTCTCAACTAGGCTGGGTGTGGTGGCTCACTCACGCCTATAATACCAGCACTTTGGGAGGCCAAGGTGAGTGGATCACCTGAGGTCAGGAGTTCAAGACCAGCCTGGCCAACATGGTAAAACCCCGTCTCTACTGAAAATGCAAAAATAAACCAAGCATGATGGTGGGCGCCTGTAATCCCAGATACTCAAGAGGCTGAGACAGGAGAATCACTAGAACCCAGGAGGCAGAGGTTGCAGTGAGCCAAGATCACACCATCGCATTCCAGCCTGGGCAAAAGAGCGAAACTCTGTCTCAAAAAAAAGAAAAAGAAAAGCCTTCTCAATTAGTGAGCTTCCTTCTAGGTGGAGACCCAATTGTTTCCTTGGGAAACTTTAATGTATTTTTACATGTTTTTTGGCAAGTTTCCAGAGGAACAAAGCATCCAATCTCCTTCCAGGGGGGTATAACTCTGACTGTTCACATTCCAAGAGCTGCTTTAGGAAAGGGGCTGGAGTATCAGTGGTCAGTATGTAAATTTCACTTACCCATCTTGTTTCCTGATATTCCTTCCTCTGCTATTCCTAGTGTACTTGAATCCAGGACCTTTTTCTTTTTTTTTTTTTTCTTTTTTTTTTTTTTGAGACGGAGTTTCGCTCTTGTTACCCAGGCTGGAATGCAATGGCGCCATCTCGGCTCACCGCAACCTCCGCCTCCTGGCTTCAGGCAATTCTCCTGCCTCAGCCTCCCGAGTAGCTGGGATTACAGGCACGCGCCGCAATGCCCAGCTAATTTTTTGTATCTTTAGCAGAGACGGGGTTTCACCATTTTGACCAGGATGGTCTCGATCTCTTGACCTCGTGATCCACCCGCCTCGGCCTCCCAAAGTGCTGGGATTACAGGCTTGAGCCACCACGCCCGGCCTCCAGGACCTTTTTCTTTCAGTCTCTTCTGAGAATAAACTTGTTGTGGTCCAGAAGCTAGGCCAGGCTGCCCAGATTGGTGAAGAGGATTCAGGACTCTGTGTCTAGGCTGCTGCCTTCAACCTGGGGTTCTTTCCGAGGCTGTGCAGCTCACTTCTTACTGTACTTCCTGCCTACAGCCCTTGAGTTTTCAACTCCAAAATGCAAAGCCATTTGCCACAGTGGTTTATTCACTTTCCAGCTTCCAAATTTTGCTTTTATCTCTTCTTTTCTATTCTAGGTTTGTCCTTTTTTATTCCTTTTTTATTAGTTTAGTAGAATTTCAGGAAAAAAAAATATGCTTGACCGGAATGTCCTAGATATTTATAGGCTAGAAATTTTCTTCTATTTGTTGTTACAGCAGCTCCCAAAATCTGAAGAATTCGGAAGCATAAAAAACATTCTTCTTCTTTTGATTTTTTTTCTGTTTAGTGGTATAAAAATTTCAGGGATTCTGGACTTTTTGTAACTACTAATATGAAAAAGACAAAGCTGAAAGAACTCTACTTCCAAAACTAAAATGGTAACACCTCCTCTCCTATGTATATACACCATGTGACAGACCCACAGCATATTCATGCCAGCATGTCCATTCCCTAGCTTTACCTTCTTTGAAATGGTCAGAGTGAGAGTAAGCAAATTTCTGCAGGCAGTGATTTCATATGCACCTGATGTATTGGACCTACCTGGCTCTACACCTGCTGAGTCCTCTTCCTCCTTTGCCTATAGCTATTTGGCCTCCTCTTTAAGACCAGTCTCTGATGAAGAAAGATTTGACAAACCCCAGCTCAGCATCAATCCAGTCTTCCTGCAACTTATCTAGGCCTTCCCCTGCCCCAGATGGTGGGAAAACATATCCTGCCCAGGCTCTTTCTTATATGTAGGGTTGGTAACTGATCCTGAGCCTTCACCTGGTAACCTGCCTCATATCGCAGCCTCTGGTAAACTAGATAAAGACTACATTTCCTCAGAGGCCGCAGCACAGCTTCTCCCCAGTGCCTGCTCAGTGACTTACTGCTCAGCTTCCACATCTTACTTTCTCCTGGGGGCACCTCCTTGCGGGTTAACCTGTCCATGTATCAGGAATTTGTCTACTCTAAAACATCCCAGCTCAACTTATTAAGGCATGTTATTTAATCTTGAGAAATATATTCCTCGACATCAACTGCTTAAGCTTTTGTTTGAACAAATTCATCTCATCTTTTCCTGAGGGTAGTGTTTGATAACGGAAAGAAGAGACAGTTAAAGGAACTTGAGAGTCAAAAGAATGGAAAAGAGAAGTTAAAAGACTCCCCTTTCACTTCAGTGTTTTAAGACCAGCCCTGCCCACCCCTCCTCCTTCACACACTGCCTTCCTTTGATGTATGGACCCAACACTAACTTTGCCTGTTTTCTGGGTTTGCCCTTCTGTATTTGATAATCTCTTAGCTTGTAATTTACTCCTCTTTCTACATAGATAGCTCAATTTTAGAGTTTAATACCCTTGAAAGCTGGGATGCTCGGTTTACTTGCTCTTTGTAGTTCCTGTCTGGGAATTGTCAATCCAATTCTCTAACCCATTGGTTCAGAGGTCACTCTGTCAAAAATTCTGTGAGAAAAAAACTTTTTTTTTTTGAGACAGAGTCTCACTCTGTCACCCAGGGGGAGTGTAATGGCATGGTCTCAGCTCACTGCAACCTCCTACCCCCAGATTCAAGCGATTTGCCTGCCTCAACCTCCTGAGTAGCTGGAACTACAGGTGTGTGCCACCACACCCAGCTAATTTCTGTATTTTTAGTAGAGACGGGGTTTCACTGTGTTGGCCAGGCTGGTCTCGAACTCCTGACCTTGTGATCCTCCCACCTCGGCCTCCCAAAGTGCTGGGATTACAGGCATGAGCCACCACGCCTGGCAAGAAAACAACTTCGAAGAGTAAGTCTTGAAAACAAAAACAAAAAACAAAAAGCAACCTGCTGCATCCCCATCTTTCTTCTCTGGAAAGGCAGCAGGGAGGTTGCACTCTTCCTTTATGTCCTGGAAGGAACCTCTGCTTCCTCCAATTTAACAGCTCTTAGCTCTTAGCTTCAGTTTCTGGGTTTTTTTTTTTTTTTTTTTTTGACGGTCTCTCTGTCACCGAGGCCGGAGTGCAGTGGCACAATCTCAACTCACTGCAGCCTGGACCTCCAGGTTCAAGCAATTCTCCTGCCTCAGCGTCCCAAGTAGCTGGGATTACAGGCCCACACCACCATGTCCAGCTGATTTTTGTATTTTTAATAGAGACAGGGTTTCACCATGTTGGACAGGCTGGTCTTGAACTCCTGGCCTCAAGTGATCTGTCCACTCCTGCCTCCCAAAGTGCTGGGATTACAGGTGTGAGCCATAATGCCCCACTTGTTTCGTTTGTTAAATTGGCATAATAATGTCTAACTCACAAGGAACTGTGAGGAGTAGAAAAGAAAATGTGATCAAATCACCCAGCACTTGCGTGGCACATATTTCATGAGTAATAAGTGTCGATTCACTGTCCCAATTACCCTTTGCCAGGAAGTGGGAAGGGAGCAGTTGGAAAAGCCCCCAAAGGCAGCCTCCAGAAGGTTGAGAGAAGCACCAGGGGAGGGCACCCAGAGCTGTGCAGGAGAAAGATTGTTTATTCCGGACGAGATCCACTCATCCATTTCCATCAGCCCAAATTCCAAAGCCTGTAAAAGCATTAAGGGACCATCCGCCTGGAGCCACACTGAAGCTTCCTGACCTAAACAAGAAGGCGCTCTGCTGCGGCAGGAGCATCAGTACCCAGTGGCCATATTTCACCAGGCCTCCCGACCTCTGAGTAAATAAACGTGTGGAACAGATACAATAAACATTTTCTCTTGTCCTGAAATCAGATCTGCAGATTCCTCCTCCCCTCTGCGCTTGGCAGACTGTAATTACAGGATATGTTAAATTTTCTTTATAGCGAGTCCTGATGGTTGTTAAGTGACCACACCAGCCAGCGCAGCACCCCGCTCTGGTCTGCTACCACGAGTAATGAAAACCAGATGTTTGTCTGCAGTTAATAATCGATACAGCTCTTGGCCCAAGTCAAGTAGGGCTCACCATTTGCTTGGAGAAGCCATGTAAAGTGGTGATAAGCCAGGGTGACCTGCAGCCTGCCTTGGGGCCGCCACTGCAGAGCGAGATAAGCCATTGACACTCCCAGAGGTGACTGGGAGAGAAATGAGCAACTGACAAGAACCAAAAACTTCCCAGACACATGAAGTGCTGGGTGTTGGAGCCCTCCCCTGAACTGCCATACAAAAACTTCTCGAGATCTGGCATTTTGGATAGAAATGGGCATCTTTGCTAAGAGTCTAATTACAGGTACTATTCAGCTTTTAGACAACCCCTTGGAATTCCTGTACAAACGTCTCTGCTATTTTGAGGCAGATTTTCTCCCTTGTTCAGAGAGAGTCCCATAATACAAAAATCAATGAATGTGTCATTGAATAACTACTCCTCTTGGTATCTGACACTGTAGATTTTAGAATTAGAACCAGTATAGTAGACATCGATATGTATAGCCATTAAAAGAAAGCATCAACAAAGATTCTGATTGAGGGCATGAGGTGGGACCCCAAAGTCTCCACTTTTGACCAAATCCCCAGGCAATTCTGATACAGAGATACACTTCATAGAAAGTGTTTTCAAGAGTCATTCTTTTTTTGGTATAAATCTGAGGGGTAGCAGTTTCACTACTGAGCCAAACCAGTTTGAAGATGCAGAGGGAAGAAATGTGTATTTCTCTCCATCAGTATCACAACCATAAATACTCAGTGGAAGATTCAGATTTCTGCCTGGTCTAAGACTGAGTGCAGCTTGTGGGGAAAAGGGGATCAGATGCATTTTAATGGAGTTGTTTTTAGGTCTTACTGGGGAAGGAGGGAGGAATATCCCAGTGCCATGGTTTTCCAGTTGCTCGTAATACCAGAGAGAAGAATGTTGGTGAATAAGAACACTAACTCAAGAGAGAAAACAATATTCTGTGGCAAACATATGAATAAACTGCTTTAGACACAAAATAAATAAATAAGGAGAGAAGGAGATTAATTTTGTTTTGAGGAGTAAATAAAGACTATGCATTGAAAAGGTAGCATTTATTAGGGCTTAAAGCGGAAAAAAGTTTCAACATGCAAGTATAGGAGAAAAACACACTCTATGATGATCAGCTGTGTTTTGGCCACCCAACAACCATTTTCCCTTCTTCTGTACCAGCACCCTATTCTCCTTGGGAAACTAGCATTCCCAGATCCCTGAGCCCCATTCAACACACACTTCACCTTATCACCAATCACACTTTCTTTGGTTAGGGGTTGTGAATGAGATTGGGGGAGGGACAGTAATCAGGGATTTTTTAATAAGGAATAGGCTGGGTATTCACACAAAGTAAGTGGAATCAGAAAGCCATGTATTTCGGATACCTAACTCAGAAACTTTTCTATGCAAAGTGTCTGTTAATCCTTGAGAACTCATTTGCTTTCTCTAATTTCCATCTCAAATTTACAATGGTCACAGTCACTTTTGATTATTAAATGCATTTTCTTAATATAGTATTTATGCTTCCAATTGATGGACACCTCTTTTTTATAAGTGTCCTGTTCTGATAGAATAAAATATTAGACATTAGTGGTGAGGATATTCAAGCCAAAATAGAATACCTTATTTTTAGATCTAGACAACACAGGAAATTCTCAATTGGGTACTGCTCTCTAAGTACTCCTCTCATCTGAAATAATCTATTTAATATAATTAACCTCTTTTACAATAATGGTTTAGGAGGTGACAAGTTATATACACAAACGGTGAGCCCAGTGCCTTTCAGAGTTTACATTTTTTTCTTTTTCTGAATAATAATATGCACTTTTAAGAAATTCAAACAACTCAAAAATGAATTAAGTAGAAAATGAAAATTAGCAGCAAACAGTTTGGGAATTCAATTTGGAATAAGAATAAGGAGGGTCTGTTACTCGTATAATTTAGTAGTGAAAACAATGATCTGGCATTTTTAGCAAGACATTGTGATACCACCATCAAAACGGCTCTCTGAAAAAGCAGCTTCTTTATAAAGGCTATGAACTGAGTTGTGTTCCCACTCCAAAATTGCTATGTTGAAGCCCTAACTCAGCATGTGACGGTATTAAGAGATGGGGTCTTTGGGAGGTAATTAGCTTTAGATGAGGTTATAAGGGTGGGGCTTTCATAATGGAATTAGTGCCCTTATAAAAAGAAAAACCAGGGAAAAGAAAAAGAAACACACACACACACACACACACACACACACACACACACAGTCTGTCTCTCTCTCTCTCTCTCTCTCTCTCTCTCTCTCTCTCTCTCTCTCACTCACTCACTCACTCTACCACATGAGAACATTGGAAAAAGGCGGCAGTCTGCAAGACTGGAAGAGAGCTTGAACCAAATCAGCTGGCATCTTGATCTTTAACTTTCCAGTCTCCAGGATTGTGAGAAATAAATGTACACCAGTGTATTACAGCGGCCTGAGTGGACTAACAGTAAAGATAAAAATGCATCCTCTAATACTTCATCTATCCCACTCCTGGACCTTCTATCTTCCTTTTATCCTTTATTTTTCTCCATTGTCCTTAATGCTGTATAGCATACTAAATCTTTTACCTGCATATCATTTGTTTATTCACTGCTGAATCCCTAGTACCTAGAACAAACCTGATATATAATAACTTCTCAATAAACATCTGTTTGAGATATAGACCAATGGAACAGAACAGAGGCTTTGGAAGCAACACCACACATCTACAACCATCTGATCTTTGACAAACCTGACAAAAACAAGCAATGGGGAAAGGATTCCCTGGTTAATAAATGGTGTTGGGAAAACTGGCTAGCCATGTGCAGAAAGCTGAAACTGGACCCCTTCCTTACAACTTATACAAAAATTAACTCCAGATGGATTAAACATTTAAACATAAGACCTAACACCATAAAAGCTGTAGAAGAAAACCTAGGCAATACCATTCAGGACATAGTTGTAGTCAAGGACTTCATGAATAAAATACAAAAAGCAGTGGCAACAAAAGGCAAAATAGACAAATGGGATCTACTTAAGAGCTTCTTCACAGCAAAAGAAACTATCATCAAAGTGAACAGGCAACCAACAGAAAAAAAATTTGCAATCGATGCATTTGAAAAATGTCTAATATCCAGAACCTATGAACTAGTACAAATTTACAAGGAAAAAACAACCCCATCAAAAAGTACCTACATTAGGCCAAAGGATGTGAATAGACACTTTTCAAAAGACATTTATGCAGCCAACAAACAGATGAAAAAAATTCTCATCGTCACTGTTCATTAGAGAAATGCAAATTAAAACCACATTGAGACGCCATCTCATGCCAGTTAAAATGGTGATCATTAAAAAAATCTGGAGGGTGAGGGGGCAGAAGGCAGCAAAACACACTGCCACGTGTGTACCTATGCAACTATCTTGCATGTTCTGCACATGTACCCCAAAACCTAAAATGCAATAAAAATTAAAAAACAAAAAATCTGGAGACAACAGATGCTGGAGAGGATGTAAGGAAATAGGAACACTTTTACACTGTTGGAGGGAGTGTAAATTAGTTCAACCATTGTGGAAGACAGTGTGGCAATTCCTCAAGGACCTAGAAATAGAAATTCCATTTGACCCAGCAATCCCATTACTGGGTATATACCCAAAGAATTATAAATTGTTCTATTATACAGACACATGCACATGCATGTTCACCGTGGCACAGTTTACAATAGCAAAGACCTGGAACCAACCCAAATGCCCATCAATAATAGACTAGATAAAGAAAATGTGGCACATATACACCATAGAATACTATGCAGCCATAAAAATGTATGAGTTTATGCCCTTTGCAGGGACATGGATGAAACTGGAAACTATCATTCTCAGCAAACTGACACAAGAACAGAAAACCAAACACTACATGTTCTCACTCATAAGTGGGTATTGAACAATGAGAACACAGGGACACAGAGGGGAACATCACACACTGGGGCCCATTGCAGGGTGGGAGGGCTGGGGGAGGGATAATAGGGGGTGGGGGAGTTGGGGAGGGATGTTAGGAGAAATACCTAATGTAGGTGATGGGGGGATGGATGTAGCAAACCACCATAACACGTGTATACCTATGTAGAATCCCATACAATCTGCACATGTACCCCAGAACTTAAAGTATAATAAAAAAGTAAACACCTATTTAATATTGAATGAATAAATCTAATTCAGGTGCTCCTTCTACTCTAAGGGCTTTGCTCATTTCCATCATTCTTGACCTTGGCTTATCAGAAATTAACACCCTTTCTGTGTGCCTCTGTCTCTGAATCATGTTCAGTCATCTGTAGTTTTATTTTTCACACTATTAACACATGCTGACCCTGCCCAACACCAAGAAGAGTTCCTTGAGGACAGAAACAAGGCCACTATGTCTTTATCTCCCATGTCCATCACTATGCTTGTCTCCTGATCTTGGTGGTTCAATGAGAAAGAAATAGAAGAAAGTCGAATATGAATAAGACTGCTGATTTGATTGGAAAGACACCAGAGCATAGAAAGGGGCAAAAACTACCCTTTTGGCAGGGGAAAGGTGGACCATGTAGATAAACTATAACATTGTATCTATGTCTCAGACATAAAACTAAGCAGGTCTTTATTTTAGCCTGAGATGAAAGGTGGTTTGAGCGTCATGAGTAGGATTTCCTGTGAAGCATGCTGGGACAAATCCCCAGGATGCTGGGTTCTTCCTGGGTTTCCAATATCAAGCTGTTCTATTCACTTCCCTCCAAAGTCTTCACCAAATGGCTACCAGGTCACAGAAAATATGATGCATCCACTTGGGTATTTAAAGACTCATTAGGCTTAAAAGCTGAGGGCAATCAAGGACCCGCTGAGCTTATCAACTGAACTTTCTACCCAAACGGGCTCATCCACTAAACACCCTGTACCTTAAGAATAACAGCTCCCTACATGTGGGTCCACCATCCTTCATTACCCCTTCAAAGAATAAGTTAAAACATACAATTGAGTGGAATATGTTCAATTCCTACTTGCTGCTTTGCACTTTGGTGGATGACAATTTCAGATAAGAATGTCAGCTTATCTCAAACGTTAAGAGTTCTGTGCTGTTCTTTCTAGACCTCCTTAGTGGAGGATAATCTGTTTCTCCAGGATAATGATGTCAGCTTTCAAGCTTGTGCTCAAATATTCATAGACTAGTTTATATCCTATCTTAATTCCAACTTTCTATTAACAAAATTGTCAGGTTTAAGCACTTCTGAATAACAGCATGATCTCATGTATAGAGTACTCACTACAATATCTGCTTTATTATGCATAACAACAAAAGGAAGCACCATTATACAATTTTTACCCATGTGGAAACTGACTCAAAGACCTTCAGAAATCTCTCCAAGATTATGTAGCTAGGAAGTTTCTGAGATGTCATTCAAAATCAAAGTTTTCTAACTAAAAATGTGTTAGGCTTCCTCAACATTACCATAAAAACAACTCCCCACATCTTTATGTTTCAGTCTCTCTGTAGTCTGGTACAGAGTCATTAAAGCAGACATTTAGCCAATCTTTTTCCAAAAAAAGAGGTACAAAATACCCTGTGTATAGGTGATGCATCATATGGCCATGTCAGGTAATACGCTTTCTTTGCCACAGTGAGAGCAGCTGGGAAGGATTCCATCCCACTCCCTCAGGAGGGAACTCTTCAACCTTCCCTAGCCACTAGAGATGGTTCCAGTCTTGTTTGTGCCTTCAGCGCAGAGTTGGAAATGATCTGAATTCCCAGAACATTAGGAACACCTGCATACCAATTAAATGCAAACGTTAATCAAAAACAAATGTAAGGGATTTGGGGGTTGTGTGTCATCCACACTCTGCTCTTCTCTCTCAGGAGGGATGATTGAGAGTTGATTACAAGTTTGTTTTGATGATGCTGCTAAAAACTATTTGAAAAACATCATCCCCTCTCTTCACAAGACAGATTATATTGGGCAACATGAAGTCACTATTGCATTGCACTAATTTTAGTTAAGTCTTTATGAAAGCATTGCTCATACTTGTCAACCACTGCTGATTGAGTCAAAGTTCACCCAATTCTGGACAAAAGAAGAAACAGTCAGCAACCTCCTGTCCCTGTCAATGAGCTGCTGCTGCAGTTACAGCAAGAGCCAAGCAAACCTGAGACAGACAGGCCTATTCCCTTCTAGATCCCACAAGTTCTGCTGCCTCTCTTGGGGTGTTCCAAAGCCATCCCATTATTTTCTGGCTCCTCAGTAAGGTGAAGAGTGAAGCCATGTTTTGGTCACCATCCCTGACAACCCCTTCAACAAAGAACCTGGTTTCAAGGGTCCCTGATGCTAATACTTCCCTGCCACATGGTCCGGTCTCTCTAAAATTGGGATGGGTTAATCTTGTTAATAATCTTCTTCTATGATATGCTTTGAATTACCTTGCAAGGTAATTCGAAACCTGTAATGTTCCAAGAAAGCAATGCCCCTGAAACTCTTTTAGAACCTCAATGCTAGTTGGACAATTTGGAGAGTCATTTGAATGGCCAGTTGGCTTTTTCATTTGCTATTTACTGGGGCTTCTGAGAAGCTTCTAATAGAGTGCTGACTTATCGTATTTTTTACTCTTAATTGATGCTTTAAGAAGTAAGGAGACTCAAGTTATAATGCTTTGCATTTTATGATGAAATCCAGTATCTGGCCTTCAAGTAATTCATTAATGTCAATTCAAACTATTGACACAATGAGGTACCAGACTATTCTACTGCTCTCTCCTCAGCCCTGGAGGCATTCAATCCAATGGAATAATGGAAGCCTCAACTTTTATCTTTCCTCCCCTCTGAGGACAACCACATTTTTGCTCTTTCTGACTTCAGATTTCTGGAAACCTAAAAGAGTACCCCTGGGATTAAGATTGGATTCCAAATCTCAGCTTTGCCATTTATTTGCTCTGTGTGTGTGTGTGTGTGTGTGTGTGTGTGTGTGTGTGAAAGAGAAAGAGAGATATTTTGACCACATCCCTTAATTTTTCTGACCCTCAGTTTTCTACTCTCAGCAATGAGAATAATTACAATGACTATTTTTCAGGGTTTCTACGAGGCCCAAATAAGTAAAATAACATGAAACTTTTTTTTCACTGCTAAACTGACCCTACTAGCAGGGGAGAGGGAAGCCTTTAAAAGCTTGATTCTAATCTCACCTGTCAAGATTAACAAGGCCTTGGTGTTATCAACATTATTTTAAAGACATAAACTGGGACCAGAAGAGCTCATAGAATTTCCTATATTCCTTCAACCATTCTAGAGTAGCACCTGCTAAGAAATGGAAGTGGATCATCAGAGCCAGTTCTTTAGGTGACAAGCATTATGTACATGTGCTGCACCTTTAGACGCCCAGTTCTAGGTTAGTTCTCTATAGGAGACACAGGAAGAAGAAATAAGACTCTGATATCTTATTAAACTCAATACAATTAACTCAATCAATTAATCAACCATCCCTTACTGGAATATACTACATGCTCAGCTCGGCTAAGGTGCAGAAACATAGACATTCCTGCTCAGTAGTAATCTGACATCTGAATCATTTAATGGCTTCCCTACCTTAAAAAATGGGCTCAGGCACAGTGGCTCACGCCTCTCATCCCAGCACTTTGGGAGGCCAAGGCGGGTGGATCACAAGGTCAAGAGATCGAGACCATCCTGATCAACATGGTGAAACCCCATATCTACTAAAAATACAAAAAAAATTAGCTGAGCATGGTGGCACATGCCTGTAATCCCAGCTACTCAGGAGGCTGAGGCAGGAGAATTGCCTGTTCCCAGGAGGCGGAGGTTGCAGTGAGCCCAGATCGTGCCATTGCACTCCAGCCTGGGTAACAAGAGTGAAACTCCATTTCAAAAAAATAATGGGATTGCTACTACACACTGGGGTCTATTGGGGGAAATAGGGGAGGGACAGCAGGTGGAGGGAGCGGGGGAGGGACAGCATGGGGAGAAATGCCAAATGTGGGTGAAGGGGCAGAAGGCGGCAAAACACACTGCCATGTGTGTACCTATGCAACTATCTTACATGTTCTGCACATGTACCCCAAAACCTAAAACGCAATTTAAAAAAATGGAACAGAGGTTGGGTATTATAGGGCTAGTAATAAAAGGAGGGAGAAGTCCCACTGGAACTGAGGAAACTGGTCTTAACAAAACTAAACTGGAAAGTCGGTCATATCCAAGGCACTCTTGGGACAGACAGAATTGTAAGATCCTCAGCTCTGGAGCTTGATGGCTCTGTTACTTAGCGAGGGGCAATCAGGCTGACAACTGCTCTCTGTCTTGTCCCTCATGATATGATCATCTGGCTGGCTCTGCTCATACAATAAACACCCAAGGAGGAAAATTAGACTGATCTTTGTCATTGCCCAGACCCATGTTTGAGCAGAGTTCCTCTCACTAGGGTCTCTCTGAGGTCTCTGAGTACTTTTGATTTGCCTACCCTGGGCCACTGCCCACTCACGTTCCAATCAACCAGAATCAGAGGGCCACTTGGCATGCAGTGCCCCTGCTGAAGAAGAAGTCTAGATCTGCTTTCCTCAACAAGGAAGGTAGATATTTGGTCCAGAAAAAGCTGCCAGCCTGGAATATACTATAATAGTCCTTTTTAGAAAACAACTTCGTGGCCAAGCACAGTGGCTCATGCCTATAATCCTCCTTTGGGAGGCCAAGATGGGCAGACCACCTGAGGTTGGGAGTTCAAGACCAGCCTGACCAACAAGGAGAAACCCCGTCACTACTAAAAATACAAAATTAGCCAACCTGGTGGCACATGCCTGTTCACACCAGCTACTCAGAAGGAGAATCGCTTGAACCCAGGAGGTGGAGGTTGTGGTAAGCCAAGACTGCACCATTGCACTCCAGCCTGGGCAACAAGAGTGAAACTCTATCTCAAAATAAAAGAGAAAAATGAAAACAACTTCTCTCCCTTTCTCCCTCTTTCCCTGCCCTTTGCCCTAGCCCTGCCCCCTCCATTCACACTTAAAAAATAGCAAGATTATTACCAAAAAACTGTTCAGTAGGCTGGAATAATTGGGAAACATTTTATAAAAGGGTATATAGTATCACCTGGATAGGGCAACACTAGATAGACCAAGAAAATGAAGATATTTCAGGCAGATGGAACTGAGTGAAGATGGACTTTCAAAATGAGCTTTTGGTTAAGCACAGAACTTCCTTATATATGACAGCTGGGACTCAGTGCCTCTGCTTTCAAGTTGAGGACAAAATAGCAAAAGGGAAACTGACCATCTTTTATTCTGTGATGGGATTATTTTCCCTATTGCTAGATATTGACATATGTGTGTTGATAAGATAGAAGTTTCTTTTCTGAATTAATCCACACTCAACAGTATGCTTTATTCATTTAAGGGGTACCTTTTTTCTCTTCCCAGGGCTTGGCCCACTAATATATTTTTTTAAAGATGAAGAGATAATAATAATAGCCAGTATTTATAGACAAACTTTGTGCCAATGCTACATTAAGCTCTTATGTGTATCCTGTCATGTGATCTTCATACACAATGTATTTTATAAAATGAGACTCTACAAAGCCAATTATTAACTTTGCTAAGAGGAAAAAGACTTCTCCTAGGAAGTAATATTTGAGCTGAATCTTCAAATATGTTATTCCAGTTCTCCTGATAATCAAGTCAGGGAAAGACATTCTAGGCAGTGAAATTGAATCAAAGATATTGGAAAACTTATGGAACATCCCAGAAAAAAAGTAAGTCATTCAGCAAAGTTAGATGATAGGAAGGGATTGAAATGGGACCAGACAGGTTAGAAGAAGCCAAATTGAGGAGAGATTTGTATGTCACAATTTTACCAAAACAAAAGAAAAATCCACTGATGGCCTTTATAAGGGAAAGGCATTATCAGGTCTGCATCATAGAAAAATGATTTGGGGGCCGGGCGTGGGTGGCTCACACCTGTAATCCCAGCACTTTGGGAGGCCAAGGTGGGTGGATCACGAGGTCAAGATATCGAGACCATCCTGGTCAACATGGTGAAACTTCGTCCCTACTAAAAATACAAAAAATTAGCTGGACACGGTGGCGCGTGCCTGTAATCCCAGCTACTCAGGAGGCTGAGGCAGGAGAATTGCCTGAACCCAGGAGGCGGAGGTTCGGTGAGCCGAGATCACACCATTGCACTACAGCTTGGGTAACAAGAGCGAAACTCCGTCTCAAAAAAAAAAAAAAGAAAAAGAAAAAGAAAAATGATTTGGGGCACTACAGTACATGGATTGATCAGGCATGGAGATTGGTGGTAGGCATAGCCAGTTAGGAAATTGTCTTAGTCCATTTCGTGCTGCTATAACACAATGCCACAGACTGGGTTATTTATAATGAACAGAAATTTATTTGGCCCACAATTCTGGAGCCTTCAAAGTCCAAGATTAAGAGGCTGAATATGGTGAAGGTCTTCTGGCTGCATCATCCCACAGCAAAAGGCAGAAAGGCACAAGAGTACATAAGAAAGAGGGAGAGAGGAAATAGGGTCGAACTCATCCTGTCCTATTTCAGAAATATAATATTTCAGGAATACAAATATCAGGAACCCAGTCCCATGATAATGGCATGACTTCATTCATGAGGCATAACCCTTAAGACTAACCATCTGTTGAAAGTCTCACCTCTCAACACTGTTGGACTGAGGATTGAGTTTCTAACACATGAATTTTGAAGATACATTCAAACTTTAGCAGAAACTATTGTTAGTCTACCTGATAGATGATGAAAAATAACATTGAATTGAGATTCAGTAAAGAGTTAAGAATAAGATGTCCACCCTCCAGGGCTACCCTTAGGGTACCCTAAGACATTACCCTCCAGGGCTTAGAACCAAAGAGGAGAGGGAAATCTGGCAAATAAATGCCAATGGCACCAGGTCATAGATGTGTGAGGCCAAATATATCATAGATATTATGGGTACTGGGCAAGGTCAGAGGAAAGAAAGCTTCCAGCCTGAGAGCTCCAGCAAAGCTTCCAGAGGGAGTGTACAATGGCCTGAATTTTATGTCCTCACAAAATGTCTATGTCAAAATCTCAACCTCCAATAAAATGTGATTAGGAGATGGGGCCTTTGGGAGATAATTAGGTCATGAGTGAAGCCCTGAAGCACGAGACCAGCGCCCTTGTGAAAGTAACTCCAGCGAGTTCGCTCACACTCTTTCCACCAAGTGATGGCACTAAGAAGTCTGCCATCTGCAACCAGAAGAGGATCCTCATCAGCACACAACCATACCTTGATTTTGGACTTTCCAGCCTTCAGAACCAAGAGAAATAAATGTGTATTGTTTATCAGCCACCCAGTCTATGGTACTTTGTTTTTGCAGCCTGAACTGACAAAGAAAGAATAGTATTTTAGTTTCATACCAACAAATCAGTATGCCTTAAGAGAGAGAAATATTGTAAAGAATATTCCAGGAGGGAGTAGCGAAACAAATGTTTTGAGAGTGGAAAGCATGAGGCATGTTGGGGGGTGCCAGAGCGAAAGAGACAAAAACATAATCCAAAGCCAGCCTCACTGGGTCTGAATCCTGGGCAGGGTCCTGTCTGCCTTCCTACTCACCCTGGTAGACCCACAATGATAACCCCTTCCTAGCTGGGGCAGAAGAAATTGTACATTGATTTTATCACAAAAAAAAAGAAACCACAGATAAGGTTTAAACATAATCAAGAGCCTGGAATAGCACCTCCTCAGTGACAATCTGAATATGGCAGTGGGAGGTTTCGTCAAGAGGAGTGAGCAAATGGTCCTGCCATGTAGTTCAGTGCCTTTTTGTCCTAAGTCATCTTCTCGGATTGTTCAAGAATGAGTCTTTAATTCTAACACACACACAAAGGCAAGTCAGGACTGTGGCAGTTTTCTGTGGCTGTGATTGTGTCTAAGTTGCTGGGGTGCAACAAGTCTAGCTTGGAAGAAGCTCAGTCCCGCTGCCTGCTGGCTCTCTGCATGTTCCCCACGAGGAACACGAGGGCTGCACGCTGAGGGTCCTGTTCCCTCATTCTTTCACAGGCAGGCCAGAAAGCTATTTAGCAGTAAATGAAGCATTTATCCTTTAATTCTCAGATGCATGTAATCTAAAAAAAAAAAAACCACACACACACACAGAGAGAGAGAAGAAAATATCCTGAGGACGTCAGAGGGAGAGAAATGTGCAGAGCAGATGCTGCTACTTGTTTTTGTCTTTGTTTTATCTTTTAAAATACATAAAACATAAGTAACTAGGGACAAATAGTTCCAGCTTTTGGTAAAATAAAAATGGGAGTGTTTTATAACTGGGGTTGAATTTCTTATATTTTAAGTTGTTTTGCTACTCAACACACTTCACAGCCTCATAAAATTCTAGAACAGGAATGGAACTTAGGTGACTTATTTCATTTCCTGGCCTTTAAGTTGGTGAAAGAGTGTCCAGAGTAGATAAAAAAAATCTTTTTTCTTCTATTCTAAGTTTAGAAATTCCCCCTCCCTGCTTTGCTAACCCCATTGTGCCATTCAGAAAGTCAAAACATCTTTTCTCATGTACAAATATTTGTTCACATAACAATTACCATTAGGTAGTAGAGATGCAAAAACATGACACATGAGTTGTGCTTACACAATTCGAGCTACCATATAGTGTGGGATACTATAATATAGTTATCCAGAAAGCATGGAAGGACATGAAGTGGGGGTGGGAGATAACCCAGCCTGAGGATGAAACCTAGTTTAGGGTATGCATTGTTTTAGCTTAACCAACATCAATATATAACCGTAACAGTGTCTGTATCTCATTCTTTAGTTTCAGAAGATTGTCCATACAATCTCCTCATTCATTTCATAGCAACCTTATGAGGTAGGTTTTTCTATTATGTCTGATTTATACATGTGGAAATGGAGGCTGGAGTTTAAAAAATAGTAGGTGTCTAAATCAGAAGCCAAATTCAGGTCTTGGGACTCCAGGTTCCTTGCTCTCTTTTTTCTCTGACACTGCCTTTCCATTATCTTTTTTTTTATGGGTATACTATGTAGCATCTCTGTTGTCAGGCATGGTGGTATCAGGCATAGGGCTATTGTCTTGTGTGAGGGGAAGGGGGAAGATGGTACAAAGAAGAATAAACCTTCAAGAAGCTTGTAGACTGAGAGAGGAAGAACCATGGGATCTCACACAAGAGAAAGCTTTTGTTTGTTTGTTCACACAGCTGAGTGCCCCAGATAACTGAAAATGATGATTGATACAGGACTCCCGGAAGGGAGAAATCCCCACATCATGGGCTAACATATAGTGGTCACGGAAAGATGGGCTTGGTCTGAGTTTTACAGATAGAAAGCAAGACTTTGTTGTTTGGAAGTTAGGGTCAAGCAAGAAGACAAAAAAAACAAACATTAATTCTATATGATAGTGGTTCAATACACGGGTAGTGGCATTAGTCAGAAATGGTTTTCAGTTCCAGATGTGTCCTTACTTGCGATTTTGTCACTCTTTAGTGACGTAAGGCAATTCACTTAACCATGTAAGCACTAAATGCAACCATGCACATAACAGCATTTGTCACAGTAGCTGGTCTATATGAAGTCTCAATAAATAAATAGTGGAGATGGCAGTGGTGGTGGCGGTATCATTGCTAACACTGTCACCATCACCCCCCACCCTCCCAGACACTCCACGGAGGGTCCCTCAGGCCACCCTGCCTAACACTGTTGCACCACTCACCCCATGGGCTAGTCTACAAGCCTCTTCAGAACATGGCTATCCATCACCTCCCCTCTCCTCTTCAGCCCAGTGTCTGCCTCCCATTGAACAATTGTTTCTACAAAACTGCCCTTCCTTCAATCCTTCCCTGTTTTCCAGAACTTTCTGTGGAATTCACACCCCTGGAAAGCACAGGTCTTCTTCCCAAGAACCTGGAAACTGCCTGCTACAAGTCTCAGGTGGACCCTCAGCAGGTGGGAGTCAAGGGTCCTCTAGTACTTGTCTGATCCCCGCTGGAGGTTCTCTCTTGGTCTGCTATTACTTACTGCATGCCTCTGGACTGCGTTGTTAGCCATCAAAGGCTGTGGGGGCCCCAGCTGCCACAAAACAGACACATAACGAAAAAAATGTGAAGCCAAAAATGAATTACTACAGCTGACATCTGTGAAAGAGGCAATGTTTCTATTTAGAGGTCCACTGTCTCCCCACCAGGCCTCTACACACTATTCCCCTCCCACAATTCACACTTTCATCCTCCTCCTATTCTTCTACCAGTTACCAACTAATTCTACCCCACTCCCAAAGAGAGGCCGTAGGTATACCAAAAAGGGCCAGGGCTGCCAGTCAGGACTCAGGGGTCCAGGCTGGATCCTGTGATGATGAGCACGTATATGTTTTCTCAGCCCTATTTGAAGCAGCAACCCTGCTTGAGGATCAATCACCTTAGGCAGTATAGCAAAACCCCTTCTTTGCCTCAGTGACAGGAGGAGAACAAACTGAACTTCCATGTCCTTGCAGTGTCCTCTAAAGAAAGCTTTTCTCACTTAGAAACTAAGATTACTAAAACAACACGGTTCAGAGATGCAGGCGTGTGATGCAAATCTTTGCAAGTCCTTCATGAGGAATAATGGTTATTAGAAAAAAATGTTGCAAGACCTGATTCCCTCTTCTCCTCTCAGCCCCTGGATAGGTGTATTCTAGCTACAAAATAACATGCACCACAGATTTGGTCACCAGTTCAAAGCATATAATGCACTTTCTAGGACGTCTCTCCACCCACACAAACTTTGCCATTCTTATCATATTATTATCACAATAATTTTCACTAAGCCATATCACCATTCTACAAAACCAGATGCTTCTATGAGATGAAATACAAAATAAGACCAGTGAATCTTGTAGGCATGGAAGAATTACCAACTTTTTCATTGTAAAATTAGTTCTGTAACAATATTGTGTGGAATACCATATGTGAATAAAGCATTCACTAAGTCCACAGATGCTGAAGTTGATAAAAAGCACTGTAAGCAGAAAAAGCAAATCCATTTCTAGAGTAAGCATCTCTTTTAGTAAAAACAAAATGCTCTACTCTTCTTGATGTAAGTGGCTCAACATAATCAACCTGCCAACAGGTGTCTGTCTGAGAAATGATGTTTTATCAGGTTGAGACTTGGCTTCTGCTTTAGCAGGTTGTTTGTGTCTCTCTTATAAAGGGAAATCAGAGAGCCTGAGCTCTCTCTTCCCTAAACAATTTGTGCTTGTCCCCGTGGAATATGCTGGGCTTCGACTTTAGATACAGGTCTGTAGGTAATAAAGAATGGTCTTGAGAAGTAGGTCTTGAGAAAAATTAGAATCTACTTATAAAAACTGCTGTAGGTGAGCTTACTGTAGACTCTTTATATATATGTACTTTAAGTTCTGGGGTACATGTGTAGATCTTGCAGGATTGTTACATAGGTATACACATGCTGTGGTGGTTTGCTGCCTCCATCCCCCCATCACCTACATTAGGTATTTCTCCTAATGTCATCCCTCCACAACCTCCCCACCCCTTGCTATCGCTCCTCTAGTCCCCCACCCCCCAACAGACCCCAGTGTGTGATGTTCCGCTCCCTGTGTCCATGTGTTCTCATTGTTCAACACCCACTTATGAGTGAGAACATGCGGTGTTTGGTTTTCTGTTCTGGTGTTTAAGCAAGAAAAGGCCACCCTCCTTACAAAGAAAAGGAGGAGCTTCTTCTGTTGGCAAGACAGTACCAGTTAGATGTGGAGGTTTAAGGTACTCAGATTCAACTAACCTTCCCACATCTTCAGTTCCATTGCTATGGTCTCTCTCTTTGTGAAGCAATGCCATAATTTTCACATATGGCATGGCAAAGCTTTACATTTAACCTGCAATATAATTCTATAATCTGCAGGATTAAACTGTGGGTCTGACCTTTTTATTCATTGGTCCTGCAACTACAATATCTAAGAGATTCTTTTAGCTCAGTCATGCAAGTTATCTGGCTCTCTGACTGTGCTTTAATCACAGTCCTTTAATCAGAGATCCTTTAAACTTTCTACAGTAGTCATAAACTGTTGTCCCACCCTTCAGCCCCAGTAGTCATTATTCCCACAATTAAAGTTTACTGTAATGACCACTTTTCCACCCAGAACTTTGTCTTCAATACAAAATTTGTTGTAGACAACAGGTGATCACTTAAGTAACGCTTTTGCTATTGCATGCCATGGATTATTAATATCCATGTCACTAGCAATTATGTCATCACTGCTTTCAAATACAGCCAGGTCAAATAACAAATCCCAGATTTACATCTATACAGACATATTTCCTGCAACCACTACTGATACCAAGTATTTTATCAGTCGAAATTCAGCCAGGAAAACACCAGCATGCAATGTATTTCAAGGAAGAAAGGATTTAATACAGGGAATTAGGTACTTAAAAACTGATGGATTTCATGGAGGAGTAAAGGTCAAGGAAGGATGTTTCTACCTCTCAGAGAATTAGGAGATTTCTGTCAACCAGGTCAAAACTACAGGAAATCACTGTTGACATTCACAGCTGCTGCAGTAAAATGCTGTAAAATCTCATCCGTCAAAACCCTCATGTCTGAAAGCCATAGATGGAGGAAAATTAATGACATCTGCATCTATTCCACCTTCTAAATATTTTACAAATGCTTCTCATTGGCAAAATATGAAGTGTAACCTTATTA
The DNA here is from genome assembly GCA_028533165.1 of Leontopithecus rosalia. Taxonomy (NCBI): domain Eukaryota; kingdom Metazoa; phylum Chordata; class Mammalia; order Primates; family Cebidae; genus Leontopithecus; species Leontopithecus rosalia. Next base: position 3,325,814 of record CM052666.1, read on the forward strand.
TCAAGAGATTCTGAAAATCATAGTTCCCTGGATACTATGGGAGAGCCAAAAAGAATACTGGAATGTTTTCAATGGGAGTAGAAATTGAAAAGGGAGAACAATAAAATATATTTAAACAAGAAAGAGGCCTTGTAGAGATGATGACAATGTGCTCTGAATTAAGGAATATAAAATAAGTCAACTCTCTGTGCCTGAGATCCAGGTTCAGCCATATAAATATATATATATATATTCATTCCTGTTTTTTATATATTTTATACAGGTATGTGTATACATACACATCATACACACACACACACACACACACACACACACACACACACACACACACCTTCTTACTGCTAACTCAGAAGAAATTATTCAAGAGAAAAAGACTAGGCTGGGCGCGGTGGCTCACGCCTATAATCCCAGCACTTTGGGAGACTGAGGTGGGTGGATTACGAGGTCAAGAGATTGAGACCATCCTGGTCAACAAGGAGAAACACCATCTCTACTAAAAATACAAAAAATTAGCTGGGCATGGTAGCGTGCGCCTGTAGTCCCAGCTACTCAGGAGGCTGAAGCAGGAGAATTGCCTGAACCCAGGAGGCGGAGGTTGTGGTGAGCCAAGATCACGCCATTGCACTCCAGCCTGGGCAACAAGAGTGAAACTCCGTCTCAAAAAAAAAAAGAAAGAAAGAAAGAAAAAGACTATTTGAGCATTTCAAAACCTCACTAAGTATTATATACAAGAAAAAAGCAGAGTTGATTCTCAACATTCTCAAGAGCTACAGTTGGAGAATTTCAAGTATTCTAAGTTTGTGAATTTATTTACTTTTCCCTTCAATTTGGTCAAATTCTGTTTTATATGTTTTGAGGTCATATTATAAAGCATATACAACTTCAGAATTGCTTCATATTCCTGATGGATTTACATTTCATTATCAAATATTCATCTTGCTATAGTAATAATTTGTGCCTTTACGTATAATTTGTTTGGTATTGCTATACATACTTCAACTTACTTTGAATTATAATTGCATATAATTTTTTCATCATTTTATTTTCAAAATTTCTGTATCATTATATTTAAGGTCTGCTTCCTGCAGGCATGACATAGTCAGTTTGATTTTTAATCCAGTCCATTCCTTTTAATCATGGAATTTATTCTATTTACATGTAACATAACTACCAAAATATTTGTACTTAAAACTACCATCCTACTACCATTTGTCTCACTTTTTATATTTTCCTTTTACTCTCTTTTCTTGCTTTCTCTTGGAAGTATCAATAAAGACATTTTAGGGTTCCACCTTCTCCCCTACTATCTTTTTAGTTACACATTCTTTACTACATTTTTAGTGGTTATCTTACATATTATAAGATCCATTCATGACTTTCTAAAGTCTAATATAAATTAGAACATTTACTTTCCAAAATAAAGTGTGGACTTGAAAATATTTTAAATTCCATTTATCCACCACCCTTGAAAATATTTTAGATTCCATTTATCCACCACCCTATTTTTGAGATTTATTGTCATGTATTTTATAAAAAATGTTTTAAACCCCACAAGACATTTTTAATATTATTTTATAGAAACAGTGATAGTTTATATTTGTCCGTGTATTTATTTGTTCTATTTTATGTATATCCTTCTGCTATTTTCAGATGCAGAGTCATTTAACTCTGTCTGAAGAAGTTGTTACAGCATATTTTATTGTGATCTGCTGATGACATATTACTTTTTTTCTAAATATGTCTTTATTTTGTCCTCATTTTAAATAATATTTTCTCTGGGTATAGAACTCTAAGTTGACAGTAATTTTCCTTTAAAACTGAACATATTATACCATTGTCTTCTGGTTTCTATTGTTTCTCTTGAGGAATCAGTTACAAGTCTTATTGTTTCATTTTTTCATTATTATACTTTAATTTCTGGGGCACATGTGCAGAATGTGCAGGTTTGTTACTTAGGTATACACATGCCATGGTGGTTTGCTGCACCCATCAACTCGTCGTCTACATTAGATTTCTCCTAATGCTATCCCTCCCCTAGCCCCCACTCCCTGACAGGACCCAGTGGGGGATGTTCTCCTTCCTGTATCCATGTGTTCTCATTGTTCAACTCCCACTTATGAGTGAGAACATGCAGTAATTGGTTTTCTGTTCTTATGTTAGTTTGCTAAGCATGATGGTTTCCAGCTTCATCTATGTTCCTGCAAAAGATATGAACCTGTTCTTTTTTATGGCTGCATGGTGTTCCACGGTATATATGTGTCACATTTTATTTATCCTCTATCATTGGTGGGCATTTGGCTTGGTTCCAAGTCTTTTCTATTATGAACAGTGCAGCAATAAAGACATGTGTACATGTGTCTTTACAGTAGAATGATTCATAATCCTTTGGGTATATGCCCAGTTATGGGTTTGTTGAGTCAAGTGACATTTCTGGTTCTAGATCCTTGAGGAGTCACCACACTGTTTTCCACAACAGTTGAACTAATTTACACTCCCTCCAACAGTGTAAAAGTGTTCCTATTTCTCCACATCCTCTCCAGCATCTGTTGTTCCCTGACTTGCCATTGATTGCCATTCTAACTGGAATCAGATGGTATCCCATTGTGGTTTTCATTTGCGTTTCTCTAATGACCAGTGATGATGAGCTTTTATATGTTTGTTAGCTGCATAAATGTGTTCTTTTGAGAAGTGTCCGTTCATATCTTTCACCTATTTTTTGATGGGGTCATTTGCTTTTTCTTGTAAATTTGTTTAAGTCCTTTGTATAGTCTCGATATTAACCCTTTGTCAGATGGATAGATTGTAAACATTTTCTTCCCTTCTGTAGTTTGCCTGTTCACTCTGATGATAGTTTCTTTTGCTGTGCAGGAGCTCTTTAGTTTAATTACATCCCATTTGTCAATTTTGACTTTTGTTGCCATTGCTTTTGGTGTCTTAGTCATGAAGTCTTTGCCCATGCCTATGTCCTGAATAGTACTACCTAGGCTTTCTTCTAAAGTTTTTATGATTGTAGGGCTTACTTTAAGTTTTTAATTCACCTTGAGTTAATTTTTGTATAGGTGTAAGGAAGGGGGACAGTTTCCGTTTTCTGCATAAAGCTAGCCAGTTTTCCCAACATCATTTATTAAATAGGGAATCCTTTCCCTACTGCTTCTTTTTGGCAGATTTGTCAAACATCAGCTGGTAGTAGATGTGCAGTTATTTCTTAGGCTTCTGTTCTTTTCCATTAGTCTATATATCTGTTTTGGTACCAGTACCATGCTGTTTTGGTTACTGTAGCCTTGTTGTATAGTTTGAAGTCAGATAGCTGATGTCTCCAGCTTTGTTCTTTTTTCTTAGAATTGTCCTGGCTATGTGGGTCTCTTTTTGGTTCCATATGAAATTTAATGTAGCTTTTTTTATCATTCTGTGAAGAAAGTCAGTTGTAGCTTGATGGGGATAGCATTTAATCTAAAAATTACTTTGGGCATTATGGCAATTTTCACGATATTGATTCTTCCTAACCAGGAACATGGAATGTTTCTCCATCGGTTTGTGTCCTCACTTATTTTGTTGAGCAGTGGTTTGTAGTTCTCCTTGAATAGGTCCTTTATGTTCCTTGTTAGTTGTATTCCTAGGTATTTTATTCTCTTTGTAGCAATTGTGAATGGCAGTTTGTTCTTGATTTGGCTCTCTTTAAGTCTGTTTTTGGTGTATGGGAATGCTTGTGATTTTTGCACATTGATTTTGTATCCTGAGACTTTGCTGAAGTTGCTTATCAGTTTCAGGAGTTTTTCGGCTGAGACGATGGGGTCTTCTAGATATACTATCATGTCATCTGCAAATAGAGACAATCTAGCTTCCTTCTTTCCTATTTGATTACCCTTTATTTCTTTTTCTTGCCTGATTACTCTGGCTAGAACATTCACTACTATACTGAATAGGAGTGGTGAGAGAGGGCATTCTTGTCTAGTGCCAGATTTCAAAGGGAATGCTTCCAGTTTTTGCCTATTCTGTACGATAATGGCTGCTGGTTTGTCGTAAATAACTTTTATTATTTTGAGATACATTTCATCAATACCAAGTTTATTGAGGGTTTTTAGCATAAAGGGCTGTTGAATTTTGTCAAAGGCCTTCTCTGCGTCAATTGAGATAATCATGTGGGTTTTGGTTTTGGTTCTGTTGATGTGGTGAATTACATTTATAGACTTGCATATGTTGAACCAGCCTTGCATCCCCAGGAAGAATCCTACTTGATCATGGTGGATAAGCTTTTTGATGTGCTGCTGCAATCGGCTT
>CM052666.1:3330591-3345666 GCA_028533165.1 Leontopithecus rosalia
TGGTGCTGAGAAGATTTGGGGTGGAGAGTTCTGTAAATGTCTATCAGGTTTGCTTGTTCTAGGTCTCAGTTGAAGACCTGGATATCCTTGTTAATTTTCTGTCTGGTTGATCTAAAATTGACAGTGGAGTGTTAAAGTCTCCCACTATTATTGTGTGGGAGTCTAAGTCTCTTTGTAAGTCATTAAGAACTTGCCTTATGTATCTGGGTGCTCCTGTCTTGGGTCTGTATATATTTAGGATCATTAGCTCTTCTTGTTGTATCAATCCTTTTACCTTTATGTAATGTCCTTCTTTGTCTCTTTTGATCTTCGTTGCTTTAAAGTCTATTTTATCAGAGACAAGAATTGCAACTCCTGCTTTTTTTAAATCTCCATTTGCTTGGTAAAATCTTCCTCCATCCCTTTATTTTGAGCTTTTGTGTATCCTTGCATGTGAGATGGGTTTCCTGGATAAAGCACACCGACAGGTTTTGGCTTTTTATCCAATTTGCCAGACTGTGTCTTTTGATTGGTGCATTTAGCCCATTTACATTTAGGGTTAATATTGTTATGTGTGAATTTGATACTGCCATTTTGATTCTAGCTGGCTGTTTTGCCTGTTAGTTGATACAGATTCTTCATTTTGTTGATGCTCTTTAGCATTTGGTATGTTTTTGGAGTGGCTGGTACTGGTTGTTCCTTTCTATGTGTAGTGCCTCTTTCAGGAGCTCTTGTAAAGCAGGCCTGGTGGTAACAAAATCTCTGAGTACTTGCTTGTTCACAAAGGGTTTTATTTTTCCTTCACTTATGAAGCTTAGTTTGGCTGGATATGAAATTCTGGATTGAAAGTTCTTTTCTTTAAGGATATTGAATATTGGCCCCCAGCATGTTCTGGCTTGTAGGGTTTCTGCAAAGAGATCTGCTGTGAGTCTGATGGGCTTCCATTTGGGGGTAACCTGACCTTTCTCTCTGGCTGCGCTTAGCATTTTCTCCTTCATTTTAACCCTGGTGAATCTGACGATTATGTGCCTTGGGGTTGCTCTTCTTGAGGAATATCTTTGTGGTGTTCTCTGTATTTCCTGGACTTGAATATTGGCCCGCCTTGCTAGGTTGGGGAAGTTTTCCTGGATAATATCCTGAAGAGTATTTTCCAGCTTGGATTCATTCTCCTTGTCACATTCACGTTCACCTATCAAACGTAGATTAGGTCTCTTCACATAGTCCCACATTTCTTGGAGACTCTGTTCATTCCTTTTTGCTCTTTTTTCTCTAATCATGCCTTCTCATTTTATTTCATTGAGTTGATCTTCGACCTCTGATATCCTGTCTTCTGCTTGGTCAATTTGGCTGTTGAAACTTGTGCATGCTTCGTGAAGTTCTCGTGTTGTGTTTTTCAGCTCCATCAATTCACTCATATTCCTCTCTAAGTTGTCCATTCTTGTTATCATTTCATCAAATCTTTTTCCAAGGTTCTTAGTTTCTTTGCATTGAGTTAGAACATGTTTTTTTAGCTCACGGAAGTTTCTCATTACCCACCTTCTGAAGTCTGATTCTGTTATTTCATCACTCTCATTCTCCGTCCAGCTTTGTTCCCTTGCTGGTGAGGAGTTGTGATCCCTTGTAGGAGGTGAGGTGTTCTGGTTTCGGGTGCTTTCCTCCTTTTTGTCCTGGTTTCTTCCCATCTCTCTGGATTTAATCACCTGTCATCTGTGTACTTGCTGATTTTCAGATTGGGTCTCTGAGTGGACATCCAGATTATTGATGATTAAGTTATTTCTGTTTCTTAGTTTTCCTTCTAACAGTCTGGCCCCTCTGTTGTAGGACTGCTGAAGTCCACTCCAGGCCCTGCTTGCCTGGGGATCACCTGCAGCAGCTGCAGAACAGTAAGGGTTGCTACCAGTTTCTTCTTCTACTATCTTTGTCACAGAATGATGCCAGCCAAATGTCAGTCCTTTGTGAGGTGACTCTTTGGATATACGGGGGTCAGGGAGCTGCTTGAGGAAACAGTCTGTTCCTTATAGGAGCTCAAGTGCTTAGCTATGAGCTCCATTGTTTATTCAGAGCTGGTAGGCAGGTACGTTTAAGACTGCTGCAGCAGAACTCATAAACCCCCTTTTAATTTCCCCAGGTGGTCTGTCCCAGGGAGTTAGGGCTTTATTTATGAGTATCCGTTGTGCTGCTGCCTTTACTTTTTTTTTTTTTCAGGGCTGTCCTGCCCAGCAAGGACCAGCCTAGTCACTGTGTGCCTGCAGAGGCTTTGCTGATCTGCTGTGGGTTCCACCCTGCTGCTGTGAGCTCTGTCCTGCTGCTGTGTGTATTTCCCTGCAGTCCTGCTTATATGGGTATGGTTAGAACTGCCTCGGCAATGGTGGCCCGCTTCTGTGATGGTGGACTCACTCTGTGGGCTGCCTCAGCAACAGAAGGTTGCCTCAGCAACAGCAGGCTGTGTCAGCAATGGCAGAATACCTCCATAGGGGTGGAGTGCCTATGGCAGACGCCCCTCCCCCACAGAGCTGGACTGTCCCGGGTTTAACTGTGCTTGCCATCAAACTCTCAACCTCGAGCATTTCCAATTACTGTTTTTTTTGTTTGTTTGTTTTTGTGGGGGTGGAACCCGCCGAGCCTGATCACCTGGCTCCTTGCCTCAGAGCCCTTTTTTTTTTTAAGTTGAATGGTTGACTCTCTCCCAGATGTTCCAGTCACCTGCTGAAAGGGCACTGGGATCTGTGTGATTTCCCATGTGGCGACCCACTGCGCCGGCCGAAACAACATCGCTGCCCGGGAATCTCCTGGCCTGACTCTATGTTTCAGTCCCGTTTAATCAGTTGAGTGGGCTAATCTGCCTTCCCGAATCTCCAATTGCCAGTTTAACAGGGCAACCAGACCAGTGTATTTTGTACGGAGAGCCGCTGCACTGCGGCACAGGCTGAAACAGCCATGCCGGCCGAAACATCTGCGCTGGTGACCCGTGGGGCTTCTCCGCCTGGGAATCTCCTGGTCTGTGGGCAATAAAGATCTGTCTGGAAATGTGGCATCCACTTACCCTCTGTGCTTTCACTTGGAGCTGCAATCCTGTGCTGCTCTTACAGTGCCATCTTGAATCTTCTGAAGTTTTCTTTTTTTGTTGTTGTGTCTCTGCAAGGTTTTGGTATCAGGATGACGCTGGCCTCATAAAATGAGTCAGGGAGGGGGCCCTCTTTTTCTATTGTCTGGAATCGTTTCAGAAGAAATGGTCCCAGCTCCTCTTTGAACCTCTGGTAGAATTCGGCTGTGAATTTGTCTGGTCCTGGACTCTTTTTGGTTGGTAGGCTGTTAATTACTGCCTCAATTTCAGAACTTTTTATTGGTCTATTCAGGGATTCAACTTCTTCCTGGTTTAGAATTTGGAGGGCATATGTGTCCAGGAATTTATCTATTTCTTCTAGATTTTCTAGTTTATTTGCATAGAGGCATTTATAGTATGCTCTGATGGTAGTTTGTATTTCTGTGGGATCAGTGGTGTTATTCCCTTTATTATTTTTTATTACATCTATTTGATCTTCTCTCTTTTATTCTTAGTAGTTTGGCTAACAATCTATTTTGTTGATCTTTTCAAAAACCAGCTCCTGGATTCACTGATTTTTTTGAAGGGTTTTTCATGTCTCTATCTCCTTCAGTTTTGCTCTGATCTTAGTTATTTCTTGTCTTCTGCTGGCTTTTGAATTTGTATGCTTGCTCTTGCTTCTCTAGTTCTTTTAATTGTGATATTAGGGTGTCGATTTTAGATCTCCTGCTTTCTCTTATGGGCATTTAGTGCTATAAACTTCCTTCTAAACACTGCTTCAGCAGTGTCCCAGAGATTCTGGAACATTGTGTCTTTGTTCTCAGTGGTTTCAAAGAACTCAGTTTTTTCTGCTTTCATTTTGTTACTACCCAGTTGTCATTCAGGAGCAGGTTTTTCCATTTTCATGTAGTTGTGAAGTTTTGAGTAAGTGCCTTAATCCTGAGTTCTAATTTGATTGCACTGTTGTCTGAGAGAATGTTTGTAATGATTTCCATTCTTTTGCATTTTTTGAGGAGTGTTTTACTTCCAATTATGTGGTCAATTTTAGAATAAGTGTAATGTAGTGCTGAGAAAAAGGTTATTCTGTTTATTTGGGATGGAGCATTCTCTAGATGTTTATTAGGTCCACTTGGTCCAGAGCTGAGTTAAAGTTCTGAATATTCTTGTTAATTTTCTGTCTCACTGATCTAATATTAACAGTGGGGTGTTAAAGTCTCACACTATTATTATGTGGGAGTCTAAGTCTCTTTGTAGGTCACTAAGAACTTGCTTTATGTATCTGGGTTCTCCTGTATTGGGTGCATATATATTTAGAATCCTTAGCTCTTCTTGTTGCATTGATCCTTTTACCATTATGTAATGCCCTTCTTTGTTTAAAGATTTGTTTAAAGATTCTTTGTTTAAGAATCTTTGTTAAAGAATCTTTGTTTAAATATTAAAATCTGTGTTGGTTTAAAGTCTGTTTTATCAGAGACTAGGAATGCAACCCCTGCTTGTTTTTGCTTTTCCTTTGCTTGGTAAATCTTCCTCCATCCCTTTATTTTGAGCCAGTGTGTGTCTTTCCACATGAGATGGCTCTCCTGAATACAGCACACTGATTAGTCTTGACTCTTTATCCAATTATTTAGTCTGTGTCTTTTAACTGAGACATTTATTCCATTTACATTTAAGGTTTAATATTGTTATATGTGTAGTTGATCCTGTCATTATGATGTTAGCTGGTTATTTTGTCATTAGTTAATGCAGTTTCTTCATAGTGTTGACGGTCTTTACAATTTGGTATGTTTTTGCAGTGGCTGGTACTTGTTACTTTCCATGTTTAGTGCTTCCTTCAGGAATTCTTATAAGGCAGGCCTAACGATGACAAAAATCTCAGCATTTGCTTGTCTGAAAGGGTTTTATTTCTCCTTCGCTTACAAAGCTTAGTTTGGCTGGATATGAAATTCTGGGTTGAAAATTATTTTCTTTAAGAATGTTGAATATTGACCCCCACTCTCTTCTGGCTTGTAGGACTTCTGCAAAGAGATTTGCTATTAGTATAATTGCCTTCCTTTTGTGGGTAACCCAACCTTTCTCTCTGGCTGCCCTTAACATTTTTTCCTTTATTTCAACCTTGGTGAATGTGACTATTATTTGTCTTGGGGTTGCTCTCCTCGAGGAGTATCTTTATGGGGTTCTCTGTATTTCCTGAATTTGAATGTTCGTCTGTCTTGCTAGGTTGGGTATGTTCTCCTGGATAATATCCTGAAGAGTGTTTTCCAACTTGGTTCCATTCTCCCGGTCACTTTCAGGGACACCAATCAAACATAGGTTTGGTCTTTTCACATAGTCCAATATTTCTTGGAGACTTTGTTCATTCTTTTTCATTCTTCTTTCTCTAATCTTGTCTTCACACTTTATTTCATTAAGTTGGTCTTCAATCTCTGATATCCTTTCCTCTGCTTGATTGATTTGGCTATTGATACAAGTGCATGCTTTACAAAGTTCTCATAATTTTCAGCATCATCAGGTCATTTATGTTCTTCTCTAGACTGGTTATTCTAGTTAGCAATTCCTCCAACCTTCTTTCAAGGTTCTTAGCTTTCAAGGTACTCTGTCCCAGAGAGATAGGAGTTTTGTCTATAATCCCCTGACTGGGGCTGCTGCCTTCTTTTTTCTTTTTTTTTTTTTCCAGAAATGCCTTGCTCAGAGAGGAGGAATCTATAGAGGCAGTCTGGCTACAATGGCTTTGCCGAGCTGCAGAGGGTTCTGCCCTGTTCCAACTTCCCAGCATCTTTTTTTACACTGTGAGGGGAAAACCACTTACTCAAGCCTCCGTAATGGTGGATGCCCCTCCCCCCACCAAACTTGAGTGTCCCAGGTCAACTTCAGACTGCTGTGCTGGCAGTGAGAATTTCAAGCTAGCAGATCTTAGCTTCCTGAACTCTGTGGGTGTGGAATCCACTAAGCTAGACACTAAGCTTCCTGGCTTGAGGACCCTTTCCAAGGGAGTGAACGGTTCTCTCTCACTCGCATTCCAGGTGCCACTGGGGTATGAAAAAAAAACTCCTGCTGCTAGCTCAGTGTCTGCCCAAATAGCTGCCCAGTTTTGTGCCTGAAACTTAGGGTGGTGTAGACACCCAAGGGAATCTCCTGGTCTGTGGGTTTCAAAGACCATGGGAAAAGTGCAGTATCTGGGCCAGAGGGCACCATTCCTTATGGCACAGTCCCTCATGGCTTCCCTTGGCTAGGGGCAGGAGGTCCCAAACCCATTTTACTTCCTGGGTGAGGCAACACCCCACTCTGCTTTGGCTTGCCCTCTGTGGGCTGTATCCACTCTCTAACCAATCCCAATGAGATGTGCCAGGTATCACAGTTGAAAATGTAGAAATCACCCACCTTCCGCATTGATCTAACTGGGAGATGCAAACTAGAGCTATTCCTATTCAGCCATCTTGCCAGGTCCCCTCTTATTGTTTCTTTAAAGACTATTTCAAGATTTCTCTAGCTACTTTCAAGTGGATTTTTTGCCTTCTTTTGTTTTCTTAAGGTTTTTGTTTTGTTTTGTTTTTTGAGACAGAGTCTTGCTTTGTCACACAGGCCGAAGTGCAGGGGCATGATCTCAACTCACTACAACCTCCACCTCTGAGGTTCAAGTAATTTCTCCTGCCTCAGCTTCCCAAGTAGCTGAGATTACAGGTGTACACCATCATGCAAGGCTAAATTTTGTATTTTTAGTAGAGATGGGGTTTTGCCATGTTGACCAGGTTGGTATTAAACTCCTGACCTCAAGTGATCTGCCCCTCTTGGCCTCCCAAAGTGTTGGGATTACATACATGAGCTACTATGCCCAGACTTGTTTTCTTAAGTTTTACCATTCTATGCTAAGGAGTGGATTTTATTGTATGTAGCCACTTTGGAGACTGCAGTGCTTCTTGAATCTGTGGTTTGATGCATTTGGTCAGCATTGGAAATTTGGAGACCTTTTATCACTGAATCTTTTTTCTGTCTCATCCATGTTCTTCTTCTGATTACATTGAACCTTTCCAAAAACCTTGATATATTTATCACATTGTTTTCTATAGTTTCCACTCTTTTTCTATTCCATACTTACACCCAAATGCTTTCCACTAAATTAATCTTCTAGTTTTTTCATCACATCTTCATCTATATTTAACCTACTATTAAAACAGATAACTTATTTCTTAATTTCAGACATTTTCATTTTAGTTCTCAAATTTTGATTATCTCTTTTTTTGTGGATTACATTTTACTCCTGTGGTTTTGCTAATAAATACCATTTACTTGAACATATTCATCAGAATTTTTTAAATGTATATGGTAACTCCAAATTCAGATTTCCCAGTCTCTTTCTATAAACTGATATATCTCCCACTCCTTTCTCATTACCTAATATATCTGGCATTTTTAAATTAAATACTGTGAAAATGTATAGAGATAATTTGAGGCTTGAGTCATATTATCTTCTCCAAGATAAAATTTACTTTTTAAACATGTCTTTATTATGGAAATTTTCAAACATATGCAAAAGTAAAGAAGGGAGTATAATGAGTCCCCACCTACTCACCACCCAGTTTCTAAAACGTATCAACTCACGGACAATCTTATGTTAGCTATAGTCTCACACTTCCCCCACTACTTCCAGAATGTTTTGTAGACAATCCCATAAATATCTAACCCGTAAATATTTCAGTATGCATCTCTCAAAGGATTTGAGAGATAAATATGTATCACCTAAAAGCATTTCTACAGTATCATTATAAGGAATGCAGATGTAGCTTAATATTCAAAAAGCAAAAAGTGTAATTTGCTGCAAAGATAAAATAAAGGAAAAATATCAATAATTCTCTCAAGAGATGTAGCAAAAGCTTGTGAAAATATTCAACATTCATTTATGATTTTAATAAATAAATTCCTGAATTAGAAACAGAAACAAACTTCCTTCTGAGAAAGATTATCTTCAAAAAGCTTATAGGAAATATTATAGTTAAGGTGAAATATTTAAAATTTCCCCCTCTAAGATCAAGCATGAGGCAAATACTCCCTTTATCATCATTTCTATTTAATTGTACTGGAGGTCCTAGCTAGTGTAATAAGGTAAGATTAAAAATGTTATAAAGGGAGAAAATAAAAGATATATATTTTTAAATCTTAATATGTCTAAAGATAAATTATGAGTATTAATAAGCAAATTTAGTAAAAATCACTGTATAAAAAGGTCAATGATACATAAAAACCAGTTGTTTTCCTTTATATTAGCAGCAATTATAAAATTAAATATTATAGGATAAAACTATTTACAAAACAACAATCAAATACATAGAAACAAATCTGCTGAAAATGTACAAACTTCTACATAAAGCTGAAAAAATTTTAGAAATTAAAAAAGAGTTAAATAAATTAAGAGATATACTAGGTCTATGTATTTGAAAGATAAACATTATAAAGATGTTAATACTCCCTAAACTAATCTATAGATTCAATTACATTCTAACTAAAGTCTTAGCACTTTTTAAAAGAGATTGGCAACTTGCTTCTAAAATATGGGGAAGGATGAAAGGCCAAAAATAACGAAGACAATCTTGAAAGTTAGAGAATTAAACTACCAGCTATGACAATTTTTCTATAAAGCTGCAGTAATCGAAAAGTATAAGATTGGCAAGGATAGATAAATAAACCCATGGAACAAAGCAAAATGTCTAGAAACAGACCCATGCATGTATGGACATTGGTTTATGACAAAGGAAGCAAGCACTGTAAATCCACAAGGAAAGAATGCTTTTTTTCAAGATATAGATATAAGATATTCATATGATAAAAACAACTGAATCTAGACCTGTATTACACCATATGCAAAAATCAATTTCATGTGGAATATAGATTTCAATGTGAAGGGTGAATCACTTAAACAAAATAACATAGTATCTAGAAGTAGGCACGGATTACTTAAACAGCATACAAAAACCACAAATCATAAAGAAAAAGACCAATAAAGTGTTCTATATTAAAATTAATATTTCTATTTACCAAAATACATCATCTTAATGAAAATTACTACCTCAAAGAGATGTCAATATATACCTATCACAATGATTACAGTGAAAAAGACTAATAATTCCAAGTGATGGCAAGGATGAGGAGATGGACCATCATACACTGCTGGGGCTATAAATCAGTAAACTCTTTGGAAAGTGTCTGTGGTATCTATTAGAGCTGAACATATGCACATTCAAAATAATTCAACAACATCACTCCTGTATATATTTTCCAATACAAAACAATTACATATGTACACAAAAGATATGCACAAAAAATGGTCATAACAGCATTTTTTGTAATAACTTAAAACTGAAAATAACACAATGTCTATCAACAAATGTCTATAAGATTTGGGTAAACTACAATAAAATCTTAAAATAGAATGTTATCCAGCTATGAAAATAAACCAACTACTGCTACATGTGACAACATAGATGAATCTGACAAATATGTTGCATGAAAATGTCAAAACTTAAAAGAGTTTAGAATCGCCATATGATTCTGTGTATATAAATTTCAAAAACAAGCATGATAAAATCATGGCATTAGAAGTCATGACAGTGGTCCCCTTTGAGAAGGAACAGAAGAGAGTAACTAAGAAGCTAGTAATATTCTATTTCTTGATCTGAAAGGTGGTTACATAAGTGTGTTCACTTTGTGAAAATTTATCAAGCTGTACAATTATAATTTGTGCACTTGGCTGAGTGTACTTTATAGTTCAAAACCCTCATTATAAATAAGATATTGTGGAACATTAACTGGGTGAATTACTGTGAAATAATTCATAGTTATAATTATTTCAGATATGTAAAGTCATTTATGATAATGAAATATTTATGATATACTAGTACATAAAAATAAGGATACAATTTCATTGATATTATAATTACGAATCACTAGCATATGAAAAAAAATTTTTTAAAGTAAACCAAAAAAATAAGCAGTTGGATTAAAATGAAGATATAATGGGCAATTTTTTAAAACAGTTCTTTAATGTCAATTCTTTTTATATAAAAAGTAGAACACACATAGAAAAAAGCAATAAATTTTTATATATTTCAGCATATCATTTTGTCAATACCATAAAAGTCTTAATGATTTTCTCTTAAAATTATCTTTGGGATACAAAGAGCAAATAACCAAGGGACACCAGAATTACCTATTGGTGTCAAAGATTCCCAAGCCCCATCCCCTTCCTTCAGCTATTAACCAGTAATGTACGTTAGTCAGCAGTCTCAACATGAACTTGTTTGAGTCACAGATGCTTTGATAATCTACTGTAAATTACAGAGCCTCTCTCCAAAAATTATGGAGCATATGCATACATACACAACAAAATGCTATACAGTTTTCATGGATTCATAAATTCCCTGAAAGCCACACAAACTCAGATACATAGTCATGAAGCAAAGCTCCCCTGCCCATGGAGAATGGAATCCTCCAAGTATAGGTCAGATCCCACTCAAATCCGCTCTGTTCCTGGTGCTATCGGAACAACTACTGGGTACTGAGTTATGCAAAGCTCCTAACTCCTTCCTGCTTCTTGTCCCATTCATTGCCTATTTTCCTAAGAAGCCTCTTTGCCATCCAAAATCTTAAATCAAGAGAGACATTTTCTCCAAATGATCAATGAAGCCAATTCCACTACTGGCTACTCTCATTCCTGCCAATGTGTTTGTCTTCCCTGATAAAGGCAGAAAGTCCATTTCATCTCACTGTGGCTGTGTCTCCCTTCACTCTCTTGGAGAAGCCTTGCTAAAAGTGAGTCAAACTGACATGGTACTGGAACATGACTGCCAATGTACACAGTCTACCTAGGGCCCCTTCTCTCAGTGATAAGGTGACCATGCAACTTATTGTCCATTCCAGAACATTTATAAAAGAAAGAGGGTAACAGCAATAATTACTCTGAGATAACAGAAATAAGCCAGGACTACCCCACACTTAGAGACCACATGGATTCCCAACCTAGTAGGAATGAGAGCACAGCAAATGTAAATAAAATAAGCCTCTCTGCAAAGGCTGTTGGGAGAAACCAACTTTAAATATGGGCCCTCTTTTGACTATTTTTTATTGATCACAGGTCAGTGGATGGCAATTAACCTCATACTCCCTTAAGATTTAAGCATTCTCCTTTAAAAAGGTCTGCATGCCTATAGTCAAGGAACTTAATCCTGGTCCCTAAGCTTCCTCAAATAGACTCTCTCTTGACTCCAAGATGTCAGACACTTGTTGAAAGCTCATTCTCTATTTTTCACTGAAGAACCCATAATTTCGTAGCCAGCCTTATAGGCTTTGTGTCAGTAAGACTTAGATGAAGCTATTTCAAACAACAACAAAAAAAATCCAGAGAGTGAACAGAGATACACATGCCACACTAACCTATGTGCTCTTTTCAAAAGACACAGGTATGAGCATCAAAATGAGAGTAACCTTCCTTGATGCTTCCAATGGAATTCCAGTCCTAACTCAAAGAGGAGAACGAGATAGCCTAGGGTTGGTTATAACAAGAAAATCTCAGGGGACATTGCCTAAAACTTGACAAGACGAAAAGACTATGTGACCATGTATGTATTGCAGCCTTCCCAAATGAACCTAAATCAAGCAGAGAGGTAGGCATAGGCTCCTAAGGAGGATTGAAATTTGGGCCCTTCTCCTTAGACTTATAGATTGGGTTGGTCTTAGACATCATCTCATTCAGTCATTAGCTTTTCCCAAACATTTTGACTTACATAGTTGAAATAGGTGGAGCTCACTTGTTCTACATAAATTGTACTGGAAAGTCTAAAATGTAAAGTATGTAACCAAGGTAATGAGGGGCCTCATTTTCCGCTCTTTTCTTCATTTGTCTAGAGCCCCAGGGAGTTTCAGGAGTTTAGTTTAAAAACAGTTGATCTGACCCAACCCCTCATTTTACATAAGATGAATCCTAAGCCCTGAAGTGCAGGTGACTTGTTCATAGGCTCAGAGGTGCCCAGCAGCAACACTTGAACCATACCCTAGTTCTTGCCTGACTGACAGCCCAGCGATCTCCCCACAATACCTGGAATTCCCAAACTGGAAGACACATACTTCCACCAGGAGCCAATCAGTGACAGGTCAGGGCAACCAGAGACCCCAAGATAAACAAGGCACATCCTGGAGCATTCATTTTCTTCAGAAGTTTGGCACGGATTTGGAAAATAACAAACTCAGGGCAGTGAGTCAAGATTGCACCAGTGTACTCCAGTCTGAGCAACAAAGCAAGCCAGACTTCTCAAAAAATAAAAATATAGATTATAAGATCCAAGATGGCCCTTTAGGAGCAGCTCAGGATTGTAGTTCCAAGCAAAAGCACAGAGGGTGAGTGGACTCTGCATTTCCAGATGGATCTTTATTGCCCACAAACCAGGAGATGCCCAGGCGGAGGAGCCCCATGGGTCACCAGTGTGGCTATTGTGGCCAGCGAGGCTGTTTCGGCCAGTGCAGCTGTTTCGGCTGGTGTGGCTGTTTTGCTGGTGCCCTGGCGCAGTGGCTCTCCATACAAAATACACTGGTCTGGTTGCCCTTTTAAGCCGGCAATTAGAGCTCCAAGAAGGCAGATTCGCACATTCATCTGATTAAACGGGTCTGAAACAGGGAGCCAGGCCAGGAGATTCCCGGGCAGCACCGTTGTTTCAGCCGGCACAGTGGGTCACCACACGGAAAATCACACAGATCCCAGAGCCCTTTCAGCAGGCAACTGGAACATTAGGGAGAGAGTCAACCATTCAACTTAAAAAAAAAAAAAAAAAAGGCTCTGAGGCAGGGAGCCAGGTGATCAGACTTGGCGGGTCCCACCCCCACAAAAACAAACAAAAAAACCAGCAACTGGAAATGCTCAAGGTTGAGAGTTTCACAACAAGGACAACCTAATCAAGGACGGTACAGCTCGGTGGGGGGGGGCGTCCGTCATTACTGAGGCACTCCACCCCTATGTCGGCTACTCCCAAAGCAGCCTGCCATTGCCGAAGCAACCTGCTGTAACAGAGAGAGTCCGCCATTACAGAGGCTGGCCACCATTGCCAAGGCAGTTCTAACCACACCCATATAAACAGGAATGCAGGGAAATTAACAAGGCAGCAGGGCGGAGCCCACAGCAGCTCAGCAAAGCCTCTGCAGGCACACAGTGACTAGGCTGCCCCCTTGCTGGGCAGGTAGCCCTGTAAAACAAAAATGGCAGCAGCACAACAGATACTCATAAATAAAGCCCTAACTCCCTGGGACAGACCACCTGGGGGAAAAAAGGGGGTTTATAAGTTCTGCTGCAGCAGACTTAAATATACTTGCCTACCAGCTCTGAAAGAACAACAGAGCTCACAGCTCAACACTTGACCTCCTATAAAGAACAGACTATCTCCTCAAGCAGCTCCCTGATCCCCATATATCCAAAGAGTCACCTTACAAAGAACTGATCAAACTGACATTTGGCCAGCATCATTCTCAGACAAAGATAGCAGAAGAAGAAACTGGTAGCAACCCTTACAGTTTGGCAGCTCTTGCAGGTGATCCCCAGGCAAGAAGGGCCTGGAGTGGACCTCAGCAGTCCTACAGCAGAGGGGCCAGACTGTTAGAAGGAAAACTGAGAAACAGAAATAACTTAATCATCAACAATCTGGGTATCAACTCAGAGACCCAATCTGAAAATCAGTGACTACACAGACCACAGGTAGATAAATCCAGAAAGATGGGAAGAAACCAGCAAAAAAGGAGAAAAACACCCAAAACCAGAACACCTCTCCTCCTACAAGGGATCACAACTCCTCACCAGCAGGGGAACAAAGCTGGATGAAGAATGAGTGTGATGAAATGACAGAATCAGACTTCAGAAGGTGGGTAATGAGAAACTTCCATGAGGTAAAAGAACATATTCTAACTCAATGCAAAGAAAGTAAGAATGTTGAAAAAAGATTTGATGAAATGATAACAAGAATGGACAACTTAGAGAGGAATATGAGTGAATTGATGGAGCTGAAAAACACAACATGAGAACTTTGCAAAGCATGCACAAGTTTCAACAGCTGAATTGACCAAGCAGAAGAAGGGATATCAGAGGTCGAAGATCAACTCAATGAAATAAAACAAGAAGGCAAGATTAGAGAAAAAAAGCACAAAAAAGGAATGAACAGAGTCTTCAAGAAATGTGGGACTATGTGAAGAGACCTAATCTATGCTTGATAGGTGAACGTGAATGTGACAAAGAGAATGAATCCAACCTGGAAAATACTCTTCAGGATATTATCCAGGAAAACTTCCCCAACCTAGCAAGGCAGGCCAATATTCAAGTCCAGGAAATACAGAAAACACCACAAAGATATTCCTCAAGAAGAGCAACCCCAAGGCACATATCATCAGATTCACCAGGGTTGAAATGAAGGAGAAAATGCTAAGGGCAGCCAGAGAGAAAGGTCAGGTTACCCACAAAGGGACTCACAGCAAATGACCAGCAGACTCACAGCAAATCTCTTGGCAGAAACCCTACAAGCCAGAAGAGAGTGGGTGTCAGTATTCAACATCCTTAAGGAAAAGAACTTTCAACCCAGGATTTCATATCCAGCCAAACTAAGCTTCATAAGTGAAGGAAAAATAAAATTCTTTGCGAAAAAGCAAGTACTCAGAGATTTTGTCATCACCAGGCCTGCTTTACAAGAGCTCCTGAAAGAGGCCCTACACATAGAAAGGAACAACCAGTGCCAGCCACTCCAAAACATACCAAATGCTAAAGAGCATCAACAAAATGAAGAATCTGCATCAACTAATGAGCATAACAGCCAGTTAGTATAAAAATGGCAGTATCAAATATACATATAACAATATTAACCCTAAATGTAAACGGGCTAAATGCACCAATCAAAAGATACAGTCTGGCAAATTGGATAAAAAGCCAAAACCCATCAGTGTGCTGTATCCAGGAAACCCATCTCACATGCAAGGATACACAAAGGCTCAAAATAAAGGGATGGAGGAAGATTTACCAAGCAAATGGAGATTAAAAA
>CM052666.1:3346166-3361404 GCA_028533165.1 Leontopithecus rosalia
AAATGTGGCACATATACGCCATGGAATATTATGCAGCCATCAAAAACGATGAGTTTGTGTCCTTTGTAGGGACATGGATGAACCTGGAGAACATCATTCTCAGCAAACTGATACTAGAACAGAAAATGAAATACCACATGTTCTCACTCATAGGCAGGTGATGAACAATGAGAACACATGGACACAGGGAGGGGAGCACTACACACTGGGGTCTGTTGCGGGGAATAGGGGAGGGACAGCAGGGGGTGGGGAGTTGGGGAGGGATAGCATGGGGAGAAATGCCAGATATAGGTGAAGGGGAGGAAGGCAGCAAATCACACTGCCACATGTGTACCTATGCAACTATCTTGCATGTTCTTCACATGTACCCCAAAACCTAAAATGCAATAAAAAAATAAATAAAAATAAGAAAACAAAACAAATAAAAATATCCTCAGGTATATTATAGAGTAGATGGCACAAAATTATCTTTTAAAACCCACACAATTTAAGGGAAATGTCGAGCCTTCTCTATAATATCTGGCACTGCTGATCTTACTGCCAGATTCTCCTGGAAGTACACATTCATTCACCTTTGCTCTAATGGAGACTTTAGTGAAAAACTCTGTTAAGTATTGCTCCACACCATGCTGCTCTCATTCTCCTGACTTTAGTAGGTAGCACAAAAATTACCAGCTGTTTAACTCTGTGTGAATTACCTAAGCTTTCTGTGCCCTGATTTCCTCACCTGTAAAATAGAGATAATAATAGTACCCACATCCTGGGATTGTTATTTATTTATTTATTATAGACCAATGCCTGGCACATTGTAAATTTCCTGATATATAAAATTATTTCTTTAACCATTCATATAATTGGTACTTATAATTACAGTGCTATGTATAACTAGCACAGAAAATAGTACATCGGCATATGGTGGGTACCCTTTAAAGTCTCTTAAATATATAAGGCATAATTTTTAACATATTTGGCTCAATAACTAAGCTACACTCATAGGTCATAACATTAACATGGACAGGATAATTACCCTTTATGAAATCCTAACAGTTGTTTTGTTTGAGAAATTGAAGAGAGCAACCCAAATAGAATCCAAAGAGAAGAAAGATGACCCTTAGATAAACAACCATAAACAGATTTCAGTATCATCATTAGAGCAACAAATCACCCTTCAAAAACACCAGCTGACAGCTCTGTGATCCAGTACTGATGGGAAAGTAAACCCTACTGGGGTGAAATAATTGAGGGAAATATGGCTGGGTTAGATGTCATCTGATGAGTTTACATACTATAATAATTTAAACACTCATTGGCTCTCCGGATCCTGCTTTATCCAGCTATGCAATACTTAACATTTTATGGCTGCTCCCCAGTTGCTCTCACCCAGCCCTCCCTTCTGGCCTAGGATTTGTTTAGATAAGCTGGATTTCCTGGGTGTGATTTGAAATAAATTATCCATGCAGATGGCTGTCTTCCCACCAGGCTCCCACTGGTTTATTCTACATACTGCTTTATTCTAAATGCTTAGAAGCACCTTTTAACAGCAACTCATCTGCACCAAAAGGAAAGAACTACTCATGGTTCATCTGCTGACCCAAACAACCAAGAACTGATTCAATTACCAGATTGCACCATGTGCCTTGTTTTCTATAGAAAGCGTTATGAAAAGTTGAGAGACTATCTTAGTGTTTGAGTTAGAGAAAAAGAGACTAGCACTGAACAAAAGAGACAGCCAGAATTCAAGGTGCCTCCATGATTCCTTGTGGTCAGTTTCAGCTTGGCCACTTCCTTGAGTTCATACAGCAACCCATCCCCTCTGGTTGACTATATTCATTCATCAAATACCACATTCCTATTTTCATATTTACGATGTTTGTACACTCTCTGTCTTCACTTTTGCCCTTTCCCCATCTGTTTATATGATGCAGGCACAGAAAAATAAAAGATCTTAAAAATTAATTTCATAAACTTAAACAATTGGACAAGCAAAAACAAAATAACTGCATTAAAAATGGACAAAAGACATGAACAGAAACTTCTCAAAAGAAGATGTATAAGCAGTCAACAAACATTAAAATGTGCTCAGCATCACTAATCATCAGAGAAATGCAATCAAAACAATAATGAGATGCCATCTCACACCAGTCAAAGGGTTATTATTAAAAAGTCAAAACATAACAGGTGCCATTGAGGCTACAGAGCTAAAGAAAAAACTTATATACTGCTGGTGGTAATGTAAATTAGTATAGCCACTGTGAAAAACAGTTTGGACGTTTCTCAAAGAACTTAAAACAAAACTGCCATTTAACTCAGCAATCCTATTACTGGACATATATCCAAAAGAAAATAAACCATTCTACCAAAAAGATACATGCACTCATTCGTTCATCATGGCACTGTTTACAATAGCAAAGATATGGAATCAAACTAGGTGCCCCTCAACAGTAGATTGGATAAAGAAAATGTGATACACACACACACACACACACACACACACACACACACACACACACACACACCATGGAATACTATGCAGCCATGAAAAAGAACAAAATCATGTTCTTTGCAGAAAGAGAATAAAATTATGTCCCTTGCAGCAACAGATGTAGCTAAAGGCCATTATTCTATGCAAATTAATTCAGGAATAGGGAACCAAATACTGTGTGTTCTCATTTAGAAGTGAGAGCTACACATTGGATACTTACGAGCATAAAGATGGCAACAATAGACACTGGGGACTATAGGGGACAAGGACTGAAAAACTCACTATTGGGTACTATACTCACTACTGAGTGATGGGATCCATTGTACCCCAAACCTCAACATCATGCAAATATACCCATGTAACAAACTTGCACGTGTACTCCCAGAATCTAAAATAAAAGTTAGAATTTTTTTAAAAAATCTATGAAATAAGAATGTATCTCTCATCTAAATGGGTGGGAAGAAAAAAGAAGGACGATGGTCATTCTGTAATTCAGTCTTGAAAGTCTGATAGCTGTTGAGCATACTTACTTGGTGTCTCAGGTCTGGTGGGGACAGTGGTTTTTATTTTCCAGAATCCAAAGATTGTCCTTCTTCTTGATCTGTGCAGCAAGGATTCTTCAGGAAGACAAACCAAGTGCACAAAATATTCACTGTGAATATTTGGCTTCCAAATCTGAGGGATTCATTTATTATTACCACTGCCACTGGAAATAAGAAAATGTATCAGCTTAAAGGAAGTTTAGAAATTATCAAATCCAGCCACCTTATTTTCAGATCAGGAAACAAGGCCAAGGAAGTAATAGCTCCTCACCTAAGGTCATATATCAGGTAACCAGAACCAAGATCAAAAGCCTTGGGGAGTCTTCACTCCCAGAGAATTTTCACAAAACGAGCTTCCTGAGTCCCATGCATCCCGATCTCATCTTGGGTCCCAGAGGACTCATGTTCAGGAAAGCCCTATCAGAGACAAAGGGGACACTGTTTCTAAAGCTGTAAATTCATATAAACGTGCTGGATGACACAAGTATTCTTTCTGATAGAGAAAATTTTCTATACTTAAAGAAAGAGAATCTAAAGATTAATGATGTGTATAAAGTTGTATGTAAAAGCTTGCTTAGCAATGAATAATATGAGAAAACTTCCTGCCTGAAAGTAATGGATTCATTAAGTGCATTATGGACTAACCATATGATGCAAAGAATACTATGAAATCATTAGAATAATTTTGAAAAAGAATATTTGTTAACATGGGAAAAGAAAAAACAGTATTCCTAAGTGAATAAAGACCTTAAAATTATTTATACAATACCAATCTTTAAATGACAGAGAGGGAGAGAATATTTGAAGGACATGTATCAATTGTAAACAATGTTCATTTCTGGTTAATTGGGTTGTGAAGGAGTTTTCCTTTGTGGCTTTTCTATGAGATTTTTCCAAGTTGTATGCACTGATTAGGCTTTGATTTCAATTTTGTTATTAGGGAAAATATTACATAAATAAACCAAATATGTTAGTAAACATTCCTTAAGTTATTTTCCTGGACAATCGCTCTAAAGAGAATTTCTTTGAATCCAGTTTTCCAGTTCCTGAAGTAACTAGACCCACCCCCACCGCCACACCTGCCACACCATCTTCCCAATTCCTTGCACCTAAAAGCTATACACTGCTTCTTGTGCTTACTCCAAAATACATTTGACATGTACTGAGTTCCTACCATTAGGGCCCAACCACCTGAAAAACCAGTGATTCAGTTCTCACCATTCCAGGATGCTTTGGCGTACGACAAAGCCATAGTGCTAACCTGCCCTGACCGCCCAATTGACCATTGCCTTGAATTATTCCTGTACTTGATGTCTCTGCTGTATGTTCAAGTTTAGACTTTCTCTTTTTCTTGTTAAAATCAGCTCTTCTTTATCTAGGTCAGTTTCCCCGGCTCAAAGCCCCTTCCTCATTCCAGCTTCCTCTATTACTCTTCAAATCCATTGAGAACTTAGCATACCTTGAGTCCAGATCCACTGGAGCATGACATAAAGAATTAACTGAGCTTGAGGGTCTTCAGGAAAAGCTCCCTGGAAGAGGCAGACATTCTACAACACTAAAAACGTGGCTGGAAGCTAGCAATTGTTCAAGGATTTGTATTTAAAGAAGTATTTGGCTAGGGTGGCTGAGCTTTGAGTTAGTAAATACCATTTCACCATAGACACAGATGAACCATGGAGGGATTCTACACTTGTTGGCTTCTGAAGATGTCACCATGTAAGATGAAAGCTTAGTAATTTGGCAAGGATGAGTATGGTAAATAATATTGCTTTAAGAATCATAACGGATGTAATAGTCTGTCTATTATTCTGCAATCAAGAGTATGCATGTAGTCTTTAATTCACTGACCACACGATCTACCCGAGTTGCTTCTCTTACAACTCAGGGATGTGGTTTGTGTATAGCCTACACGGGAGAATCCCCAACAAGGCTGCTTCGTCCAGCCCCCATCCCCCCATCTCAGTAACTTCAGGAAGTTATAAAACATATTAAAATATAATTATTTAAATATTAATAAGCACACATATTTCTGAAAAATCATGTTTCTAAGAAATCTTCAACGTAAGCAAACAAATTCAAGAAGAAAATCAAACCAGAACTCTTAGACAAATTGGTTTTCCTCAAGCCCTGGGCTTCTATTAAAAATTTTAAAAATAGAGTTTCCCCTCTAGAGAACTCTTAGATGGGGCTCATCTGACCAAGGCATGGAGAAGAGACAGTGGAAAATGAATGTCATCGAACAGCTTTGTGCAAACGGGGACTGTAGCTTTGGTTTTACCTGTTAAAATCATTTTACCGTACACATTTTTGGCAGGAAATTAAATGATGCGAACAGATGTAGATAGCAGTATCTGAATGCCCAAAGTAGTTGCTCTTTAAATATAATGAAATAAAATAGAAAAAAATATTTTTTTAACCATCTGTTTTTATCTTAAGAGAAACTGCCAGAGGCCAGGGAGTAAGATTGATATTGATCTCTGGGAACTGTGTGAACATGTCAGACAGAACAGGTATGAGGTGATGATTCTGGGCCTCAGGGCCCAATGATCAGAAAGAGAGGAGAGACAGCAGCCCAGGAGGCAGCTTTACCAGCCTTGGTGGTAACTGGCAGGCACTGGCTGCAGTCTTTCAGGATATCACTTCCTGGGTGCTGGAAAACCTTAGCCTGCTAATGCTGTCACCAAATCCAAAATCCTTGTGATTTATTTGTTAGCATCTTCTACAGCCTCAAAAAGTCAGAAAATACAGTAAGGAAAGGTGTTTAGGGCCAAGAACCAAAACTGAATTACGTATGAAGATGGCAACACTACAGGAACTTCTCTTCCTTGTTCTCCCATCCAAGCTGTGCCCAAACCACACCCCAAAGATGTAAGGGAAGCAACTCAGGGATGGGTCATGTGGGAAGTGAACTGGAGATTATGCATGCACTTGATTGTAGGATAATAGATAGAATATTACAACCATTATGATTATTTTAAACTATATTATTTATATTCTACATATAAATGCATTGATAACATCCCGAAAGTATTAGCCAGTCTGATAATAATGGCTACCCCTATATCTATAAACTCTGGGAGAAGAGTATAGCCACCTATACCTCTTGCATAAGGCTAAGTTAATCTCACTTGCATTGACCAGTAGAATGTGAATGGAAGTAATATCATATCTGTGCAGAAACTTTAAGAACCCATGCATGGTTCCACCATTTCCCTTTTCCCTCCGACATGAGAGTGGTAGGTATGTCATAAAAATGGAGAGGGGACTTCTACCAAGTTGGCCAAATACGAACAGCTCTGGAGCACAGTTCCCAGTGAGAGAGATGCAGAAGGCAAGTGATCTCTGCATTTCCAACCAAGGTACCAGGTTCATTTCAAATGGACAGGTTGGACAGTGGGTATAGGCCAAAGAGGGCAAACCAAGGCAGGGCAGGGTGGCTGAAGGATCCTGCCCCACCCAGGAAGTGCAGCTGGCTGAAGGATCAGGGACTTTACCCCCCTCCCAGCACTCTGTTTCAGACACTGCACTTCTCCCATGGCCATTGCAACCCACCGTCCAGGAGAATGCTGCCAGGCAGAAAAGCACTGTGAGTTACCAACACAGATCTGAGCAACAGCTTCAGCCATCCTGGTGCCATGAGTTGTTGGCACAGATCTGGGCAGAAGTACTGACTAGTACCAAGAGCACCTGTGGGACAGATCTACCCGCACCCCCACAAAGAGGTAGAGCTGAAAGCAGGGAGACAGGTGATATGGCTTGGCAGGTCCCACCTTCACAAAGACCAGCAAACTGAAGCCCTCTTGCTTGGGAGGTCCTCAACCAGCACATCAGTCCAAGCTCAACGCAGGACAGTCAAGCTCAGTGGGGGGAAAGGTGTCTGCCATTGCAAAGGCAGATCTCATCTCACCTATATAAACAAAAGCCAGAGGAAGCCTACACAGCAGCAGGGCTGAGCCTGAGGCAGCCCAGCAATGCTTCTGCAGGCAGACAAGGGACAGACTGCCTCCTCAATCGGCCCCCTGACCCCTGAATAACAAAAAAAAATGCCTCATACAGGAGAGCACTGGCTGACACCTGGGGGGACCCTTCTGGGATGAAGCTACCAGAGGAAAGATCAAGCAGCAATCCTCACTGCTCCACACCTGCTGTGGGTGATTCCCAGGCAAGTAAGTTCTGGAGTGGACCTCCAGCAGTCCTACAGCATAGGAATCTTACTATTAGAAGAAAAACTAAAAAAAAGAAAAAGAAAGAAAGAAATGGCTACAAAATAAACAGAAATGATGTCCACTCAGAGACCTGATCCAAAATCACCAACTTCAAAAACCAAAGGTAGATAAACCCACAAAAATGGAAAGAATCAGCACAAAATGGATGAAATCATCAAAGACCAGAATGCCTCTCCTCCTCCAAGGAACTACAACTCCTCACCAGCAAGGGAACAAAACAAGATGGAGAATGAGTTTGATGAATTGACAGAAGCAGGCTTCAGAAGGTGGGTAATAACAAACTTCTCTGAGCTAAAGAAACATGTTCTAACCCAATGCAAAGTAACTAAAAACCTTGCAAAAAGGTTAGATAAAATGCTAATATAAATGACTTGATGGAGCTGAAAAACACAGCACAAGAACTTCACAAAGCATACACAGTTTCAATAGCCAAATCAATCAAGCAGAAGGAAGTTCAACTCATTGAAATAAAATGAGAAGGCAAAATTAGAGGAAAAAAGAGTGAAAAGAAATGAACAACGCCTCCAAGAAATATGGGGTTATGTGAAAAGACCTAATCTACACTTTGTGTACCTGAATGTGATGGAGAGAATGAATCCAAGCTGGAAAACACTCTTCAGGACATTATCCAAGAGAACTTCCCCAACCTAGCAAGGTATGCTAACATTCAAATCCAGGAAATAGAGAGAAGACAAAAAAATGCTCCTCAAGAAGAGCAACCCCAAGGCACATAATAGTCAGATTCACCAGGGTTAAAATGAAGGAAAAAATGCTAAGGACAGTCAGAGAGAAAGGTCAGGTCACCCACAAAGGGAAGCCCATTAGACTCACAGCAAATCTCTTGGCAGAAACCCTACAAGCCAGAAGTGTGTGGGGGTCAATATTGAACATCCTTAAAGAAAAGACCTTTCAACCCAGAATTTCATATCCAGCCAAACTAAGCTTCATAAGAGAAGGAGAAATAAAATTCTTTCAGACAAGAAAATGCTGAGAGATTTTGTCACCATCAGACCTGCCTTAAAGAGATCCTGAAGGAAGCACTAAACACAGAAAGGAACAACCAGTACCAGCCACTGCATAAATGTACCAAATGGTAAAGACCAATGAAGCTATGAAGAAACTACAACAACTAATGGGCAAAACAATCAGCCAGGAACAAAATGACAGGATCAAATTCACACATAACAATATTAACATTAAATGTAAACAGCCTAAATGCCACAATCAAAAGACACAGACTGGCAAAATGGATAAAAAGTCAAGACTTATCAGTGTGCTGTACTCAAGAGACCCATCTCATGTGCAAAGACACACATAGACTCAAAATAAAGGGATGGAAGATTTACCAAGCAAATGGAGAGCAAAAAAAAAAGCAGGGGTTGCAATCTTAGTCTCTGATAAAACAGACTTTAAACCAACAAAGATCAAAAGAGACAAAGAAGAGCATTACATAATGGTAAAAGGATCAATGTAACAAGAAGAGCTAACTATCGTAAATATACATACACCCAATACGGGAGCACTCAGATTCATAAAGCAAGTACTTATAGACCTACAAAGAGACTTAGACTCCTGCACAGTAATACTGGGAGACTTGAACACTCCACTGTAAGTATTGAACAGAACAACAAGACAGAAAATCAACCAGGATATCCAGGACTTGAACACACATCTGGACCAAGTGGAGCTAACAGACAACTACAGAACTCTCCACCCCAAATAAACAGAAAATACATTCTTCTCAGCACCACATCACACCTACTCTAAAATTGACCACATAATAGGAAGTAAATCACTCCTCAGCAAATGCAAAAGAGAAAGAAATCATAACAGTCTCTCAGACCACAGCACAATCAAATTAGAACTCAAGATTAGGAAACTCACTCAAAACCACACAACTACATGGAAACTGAACAACTTGCTCCTAAATGACAACTGGATAAACAATGAAATGAAGGCAGAAATAAAGATGCTTTTCAAAACCAATGAGAATGAAGACACAACATATCAGAATCTCTGGGACACATTTAAAGCAGTATCTAGAGGAAAATTTATAGCAATAAATGTCCACATGAGAAACAAGGAAAGATCTAAAATTAACACATTATCAGCATAATTGAAAGAGCTAGAGGAGCGAGATCAAAAAAATCTCAAAAGCTAGCAGAAGACAAGAAATAACTAAGATCAGAGCAGAACTGAAGGAGATAGAGACACAAAAACAAAACCTTCAAAAAATCAATAAATCCAGGAGCTGTTTTTTGAAAAGACCAACAAAATAGATAGGCCACTAGCCAGACTAATAAAAAAGAGAAGAGAGAAGAATCAAATAGATGCGATAAAAACAATAAAGGGGATAGCACCACTGATTCCACAGAAATACAAACTACCACCAGAGATTACTACAAACAACTCTATGCACATAAATCAGTAAATCTGGAAGAAATGGATACATTCCTGGACATTTGTACTCTCCAAAGACTAAACCAGGAAGTTGAAACTCTGAGTAGACTAATAACAAGGTCTGAAGTTGAGGCAGCAATTAATAGCCTACCAACCAGAAAAAGTCCAGGTTCAGATGGATTCACAGCCGAATTTTACCAGACATACAAAGAGGAGCTGGTACCACTCCTTCTGAAACTACTCCAAACAATCCAAAAAGAGGGAATTCTCCCTAACTCATTTTATGAGACCAACGTCATCTTGATACCAAAACCTGGCAGAGACAGAACTTAAAAAGAAAATTTCAGGCCAATATTCATGATAAACATCAATGCAAAAATCTTCAATAAAATACTGGCAAACCAAATCCAATAGCACATCAAAAAGCTTATCCATCACTATCAAGTAGTCTTCATCCTGGGGATGCAAGCCTGGTTTGACATACACAAATTTATAAATGTGTTTATAAAAACATCATATAAACGGAATCAAAGACAAAAACCAACTGATTATCTCTATAGATGCAGAGAAGGCCTTCAACAAAATTCAACAGCCCTTTACGCTAAAAACTCTCAATAAACTAGGTATTGATGGAATGTATCTCAAAATAATAAAATCTATTCACAACAAACCCACAGCCAATATCATATTGAATGGGCAAAAACTGAAATCATTTCCTTTGAAAATCTGCACTGGACAAAGGTGCCCTCTCTCACCACTCCTATTCAATATGGTATTGGAAGTTCTAGCCAGAGCAATCAGGCAAGAAAAATAAATAAAAGGTATTCAATTAGGAAAACAGGAAGACAAATTGTGTCTATTTGCAGGTGACATGATTGTATATTTAGAAGACCCCATCTTCTCAGCCCAAAATCTCCTTAAGTTGATAAGCAACTTCAGCAAAGTCTCAGAATACAAAATCAATGTGCAGAAATCACAAGCATTCCTACACACCAATAACAGACAAACAGAGGGCCAAATCATGAATGAACTCCATTCACAACTGCTACAAAGAAAATAAAATATCTAGGAATAAACTAACAAAGCATGTAAAGTACCTCTTCAAGGAGAACTACAAACCACTACTCAAGGAAATAAGAGAGGACACAAACAAACAGGAAATCATTGCATGCTCATGTTTAGGAAGAATCAATATCATAAAAATGGCCATACTGCCCAAAGTAATTTATAGATTCAATGCTATCCCCATCAAGCTACCAATGACCTTCTTCACAGAACTGGAAGAAAACCACCTTAATCTTTATATGGAACCAAAAGAGACCCTGCATAGCCAAGACAATCCTAAACAAAAAGAACAAAGCTGGAGGCATCACGCTACCTGACTTCATACTGGCTGGTCTTGAACTCCTGACTTCAGGTGATCCACCTGCCTCAGTCTCCCAAAGTGCTGGGATTACAGGCATGAGCCACTGTGCCCAGCCTGTTTTTGTCCTTTATTAACAACCAAAACACAGGCTAATCTAGTGGGTAAAGTTCACATCCTCAGGAACCACAGTGTTGGGTCCAAAATGAGGTGAGACAATAAAGTCAAAAGTTTGGGTACTTTGACTCTTTTCCAATAAAAATATAAAAGAAAAACAGAGTATGAAATTGATCTTATTCATGGTTTATCAATCAATTCATAATGCAAATTTGCCTGTTGGTCTTTTCCTCTCCCTTGCTCTCCAACTTGGAAATGGAACCATCCAACTTATGTCTATAGAGTATTTACTGTTCACAAAGTCCTTTCATATATGTTATCTTATTTAACTCTTATGATCATTTGTCAGGTGCACAGCACAAGAAATATCACAACCTCTAACCCTCCACTACTATACCTGTAAAACTGGTAAAATAATAGTACCTGATGGCATGGTTATTGTGAAGATTTAAGGAGTTCATGTGCATGCCATCACCAAGCACAGATTGGATATTCAACCATGTATACAATGCTGACAGCTATTATCTCCATCTTACAAAGGATGAAACTGAGCTCAGTCAGAGCAACTTTGCCAAGTCATTAAATCAGAGTCAGAGTGGGTCTGATGGTAAAGATGGCTGATGCTGAGTCATGGTGGTCCAGAAGTTGGGCTCTTTAAATTTCACATGATTAAGGACAGGATTGGTCCCAGAGCCTTAAAGGGGCTGTGTCTGCAGATAAGGGAGAGACAGCCACAGCCAGGGAAGGCAGTTGCATGAGGACTTGAAGCCCATCTCGTCTTTAAGGTCTCTACTGCTGCTTCTCCCTAGAAACCTGTGGGCCCTAGCATTGTCCTGGGCATTTTCTTCCCTAACCTACTCAGAGAAGGAACAATGCAGAACGCCCTAAGATCAAGCTTGCCAAACTCTCCTTTTGGTTACACAAGCCAAGCTGGAAAACCAGAAACTGGAGCTAGGAGAAGGGAGGTGATAGGTCTGGCCAAAGAAGGCCAGTGAAGGGCAGTACCCCTTCCGTGAAGGTGGAAAATGAAGGAGGTGGTTGGGGAACAGGGTGGAAAGTAAGAATGCATGCGTTGCAAACATGTATCAAAACATTAAATTGTATTCCATAAATACAATCATTTGTCAGTAAAAACCAATACTTTTTAATATGAATGAAATTAATAGAGGCAAAGCAAATCTTCTGTGGACAGGAAACAAAGTCCATGGTTTCTGCAATTGTGCCGAAAGAAGCCTCTAGAGCAGCGGTGAGTTGAAAGAAGGAGTCCAGTGGGAGGGACCTCCATTTAAGGGCACTGATGTGCGTAGCCAACCTGATTCAGAGCAAGAGACAGCATTCACTCCTGCATTGTCAAAAATGGCCTGCAAGAACAGGCAAAAGTAACCCATGGTGAAAAAAAATCAGAAGTGTGGTAGGAGGTGGAGACTAGGAACGTGCATGAGGGAATCTTCTGGAGTGATGGTCATGAGGTATACCTTGATAGGGGCTTGGGTTACATAGGTGTACAAATTTTTCAAAATTCATTAAATGGCATACTTAAATGTTTTTGCCTTTGCCTGTGTACAAAATTCACCCTCCACCTAAAACAAACTAGACCTTAAGCCTTGCATTCTAGTTGATAGATGGATAGTGATGTGTGTAGGAACAAAGTAAACTGATGTCTGGAGTTTACTTTGGAATGTATCAAAGTATAAGATGGATTTATGAATGAACAGAGAGATGGATGGATGCGTGGTAAACAAACACAAGACAAATTAATCTAGTTGATGTTCACCGTAAAATTTTTTCAATCAATGTTTGAAAAGTTTTTTAAATAAAATATGAGGCAGAGGGTGAGAAACTGCCTATAAAAAAATGTTTCTTTCAGAGCCTGAATACCTACATATAATTGAGTTGAGACAGGCATGTACCCAGCACAAGACAAACCTGACAATTTTGTGAAAATGTTACAATAATGCTGATCTGAACTCCCAGGAAAATCTCTTCACCAGATGGCCCAATGTGTAGACATTTGTCTCCCAAACTCTGACCACAATGTTTCAAGCAGGATGCTGTCTACTTTTTATCCATCATTCCTATACTGTATTTCTTTACCAATTGCAAGAATTAAATTCTTGTAACCGTAATGATAAGAAAATCCTGAGAGTATGAAAAATAAGGAATGGACAAGCTGGGAAGATGGCACTGTAGGAGCAGCTCAGGATTGCAGCTACCAGTGAAAGCGCAGAGGGTGAGTGGATGCTGCATTTCCAGATGGATCTTCATTGCCCACAGGCCAGGAGATTCCCAGGTGGAGGAGCCCCATGGGTCACCAGTGCGGCTGTTTTGGCTGGCAGGCTGTTTTGGCTGGTGCAGCTGTTTTGGCTGGCGCCACAGCACAGCAGCTCTCTGTATAAAATACACTGGTCTGGTTGCCCTGTTAAACTGGCAACTGGAGATCCAGGAAGGCAGATTAGCCCATTCATCTGATTAAATGGGACTGAAACATAAAGCCAGGCCAGGAGATTCCCAGGCAGCAACATTGTTTCAGCCGGCACAGTGGGTGGCCGCACGGGAAATCGCACAGATCCCGGCACCCTTTCAGCAGGTGACTGGAACACCTGGGAGAGAGTCAACCGTTCAACTTTAAAAAAAAAGGCTCTGAGTCAGGGAGCCAGGTGATCAGGCTCAGTGGGTCTCATGCCCACAAAAACAAACAAAAAAATGGCAATTGGAAACACTCGGGGTTGAGAGTTTCATGGCAAGCACAGCTAAAACCGGGATGGCCCAGCTCTGTGGGGGAGGGGCGTCCACCATTACCGAGGCACTCCACCCCTACGGAGGTAGTCTGCCATTGCTGACGCAGCCTGCCGTTGCCGAGGCAACCCGCCATAACAAAGAGAGGCTGCCATTACAGAGGCAGTGTTAACCACACCCATACAAACAGGACTACAGGGAAATACACACAGGAGCAGGGCAGAGCTAGCATCAGGGTGGAACCCAGAAACCCTCTGCAAAGCTTCAGCAAAGCCTCTGCAGGCAGTGACTAGGCTGCCTCCTTGCTGGGGAGGACAGCCCTGAAAAAAAAAAAAGGGCAGCAACATAATGGATACTCATAGTTAAAGCCCTAAACCTGGGGAAAAAAGGGGGGTTTATGAGTTCTGCTACAGCAGACTTAAACGTACCTGCCTACAGCTCTGAATGAACAATGAAGCTCACAGCTCAGCACTTGAGCTCCAATAAAGAACAGACTGTCTCCTCAAGCAGCTCCCTGATCCCTGTATATCCAAAGAGTAACCTCACAAAGGACTGATCAGACTGACATTTGGTGGTCATCATTCTGGGACAAAGATAGCAGAAGAAACAACTGGTAGCAACCCTTACTGTTCTGCAGCTGCTGCAGGTGACCCACAGGCAAGCAGGGCCTGGAGTGGACCTCAGCAGTCCTATAGCAGAGAGGCCAGACTGTTAGAAGGAAAACTAAGAAACAGAAATAACTTCATCATCAACAATCTGGATGTCCACTCAGAGACCCAATCTGAAAATCAGCAACTACACAGATGACAGGTGGACAAATCCACAAAGATGGGAAGAAACCAGTGCAAAATGGAGGAAAACACCCAAAAACAGAAAACCTCACCTCCTACAAGGGATCACAACTCCTCACCAGCAAGGAGACAAAGCTGGACGGAGAATGACTGTGATGAAATGATGGAATCAGACTTTAGAAGGTGGGTAATGAGAAACTTCCGTGAGCTAAAAGAACATGTTCTAACTCAATGCAAAGAAACTAAGAGCCTTGAAAAAAGATTTGATGAAATGATAACAAGAATGGACAACTTAGAGAGGAATATGAGTGAATTGATGGAGCTGAAAAACACAACATGAAAACTTTGTGAAGCATGCACAAGTTTCAACAGCCAAATTGACCAAGCAGAAGAAGGGATATCAGAGGTCGAAGATCAACTCAATGAAATAAAATGAGAAGGCAAGATTAGACAAAAAAGAGCAAAAAGGAATGAACAGAGTCTCCAAGAAATGTGGGACTATGTGAAGAGACCTAATCTACGTTTGATAGGTGTACCTGAATGTGATGAAGAGAATGAATCCAAGCTGGAAAATACTCTTC